>JAITYZ010000489.1:0-20111 GCA_027744595.1 Paronellides praefectus | reverse complement strand
GTTGTTGCGTTTGTCGTCGTGTTGGAATTGGTGTCTGGGTTAGTTTTCTGGTATGCATAAATTTTACTAGAAACATTTTTTTGATGATGACTCAAGTACCTTGTAATTTAAACGTGATTTTTAATTGGTAGTTAAACACTAAATGGTAATGTAATTCCTATATATTTTTCTTCGCCAAAGTTTTAGTTTATTTCTCACATGATATAATGGGATGGTTAGAAAAAAAGGAAAAAATAGTTAGAGTTCCCCTTGTTTATTATTGCATATCTATCTATTTTCAAGGGGAAATATGAAAATACATTATAATACTCAACAAACATAGTATTCAAAAACCACACAATGTAAGTTTATTTTCTCATAATAATTCGTTAACATAACAGAACAGAGTATTTAGAGAAACCCGGATAAGCACACAATAGCGCACAATCACAATTCACAAAAAAAATCCTACTTTAAGCAACCTATTGGTTGATTACACAAACAGAGAGAGAACTGTTCAAAAAGCAAATAAAAAAAGGCTTAGAGCCCATTGTAACGATGCTCTTTGATTTTTATACTAAACATGCTACATAAGAGGATAAAATAGAGAGAAAAGCACCGAAAAAATATACACACAGCAATAGCTAGACAGACAGTCAGAGAAACTTTTTTTTGTATGTTTTTTTAATCAAGTTATTGTAAAAAGCCTCTGATGATTGAGTACCCTTCAGTAAACAGGAAAAAAAAGTTGCTTTTATATATTCCGGGGGAAAAGAGATGAAGCACAATCCTTGATGTACACCGCTTTTAATGTTGTTGATTTGTCACAAAATTCATACAAGAACGGTTGTAACTTGACAGTAAAGTATCATTCGTGGCTAATTAGGGTCTCATTTGGACAGAAAAAGATAACAAACAGCGGTAGTATAGTGCACCGTTTTCTCGGTTTCTCAGTGTAAAGTTCAGAGAACCGAAACGGAGTGATAGCGCTAACACGACACATTTCACTGCTGCGGGAGAGAGAGGGGACGTGCATTATTGATTGCGTGCCATAATGTTCCACAGAGAAAAGTTTCGTTTGGTTAGTTAGGTTTTTCATGCGCACCCCATATCTACATAACATTGGAGTATTATTTTATGAGTATGAAAAATTGATGAATTGGAAAATTTAATACACGCATACAAGTAGGAAATGTGTGTGTGTGTGTGCGTTATTTAGCAATTCGAACAAACGGCTCTGGACACTTAACGTGATGAATTATGACAAAGTGTTAATTTGATAAAGAAATAAAAAGCACAGAGTTTTTTTTACGAGATTGTTATTAAAACGTCATGTTTTAAAAACCAAACAACTTCATCTTGGTAAAAAAAAGTGCGTGTAATTTTTTATACGTTTATATTATGAGTGGGTAAAAAAAGATGCTTTAAATGTTTTAAAAAAAAGATGGATATTTATACGTATGTGCGCAATCCACACCAACAACCGGAAATATTAATAAAGATAAGTAAAAATTACGATTTACTACTGTTCGTAGCGTAATAAATATGTTGGCTTGTGTATATCGCAGTCATCAAGGTATATCATATGAAAATGGGCTGCTTGTGTGGATATGAGAAGGTGGTTCTTTTCTCTCTGTCTAATCATATCTGAACCGTATCTCTAACGTATCTCATGCTTTTTACTGGGAAAAATGAGAAATACATATTACTTGTAAATGCATTTGTACAAATGCCAGCCCATTTTGTTGTATGTGAACATTAGTTTATTTTAGTGGAGGAGAGAGATCTGAGATCTTGATACTGTCGTTTTTTGTGCTTACAAATGAATGGCAGAAGAATGAGTTGTGGGAATTTAATGAAGTATGAGAAGTTTAATTGTTTTCAAGTTATTTTAAAACGGCAATTTGTTAATTTTTTTACAGGGTTATGGGTGATGATGGACTACAGGGCTGGTAATGGAAATGAAGACATGAAGTACTTGATGCAACAACATCATCCCCATCATACCCCGTGGGATGTGAATCCGTGGGCACAGGTAAAAAAACGAAATACTTGCGGAAAATATTATATTAAATATATTTCTTGTTGTAAAAAAATGGTTCATCAATCTGTGTGTGTGTGTATTCGCGGGCACGTACCAAAAAACTCTCTCTCGATAACAATATTCGAATGTCCATTCATAATAAGACGCTCAAGGCATTTATTTTTGACAGCTAGACTGAAAATATTGTATTCATAGTACGTTCATTCTTAAAAGAAATGCGGCGCTGTGACTTCTCGCTGTTACGTGATAATGGTATTTTAACAATGAATCCCATTGTTAATTCACTGGAGTACTTTTTTTTATGAACGGAAAATTGAAATGCCTTGTAGCAATCGAGTATAGATGCGTGCTCAATGTATTGAGTACCTGTAAATGATTGATGTGATTTGATTTGATGAGTCGTCCTACACGTAAATGTATGTATGTTCAAGTGGTTAATGTTCAAAATGTTTGTTCCCCTTCCAGGTAACCTCCCCACCTCTCCCCCCACACCACCCCCATGCGCACGCGCATACCCTCCCCACATCATCAAACAACTCAAGTGGTGGAGGTGGCGGAGGAGGTGGAGGAAGTCACCACCATGCGGCGGCAGCAGCGGCTGCTGCAGCTGCGGCGGCCAACCAACAAAACTCGAGTCAACATCACCACCCATGGTCGTCCAGTTCATACCTCAACGGAGGCAGTCCACTTCAACATCCTCATCACCACTACCCACATCCCATGAATGGAATTCCTATGAATCCAGGTTAGTTTTCTCATTTTTCACTCAACCTGTCATGTTCCCGTTCATACCAACCAACTAGCGTAATTCATCAAACTTTTGTGCACAAACCATATTAACTGATCCATCGTTCCTCTAAATAAGGGAAACTTAATGAGTTCCATACCCACCGAAACTATTTTTTAATTGTATCAACCAACAATGCAAGCTCTCCGTATTAACTTCTCGTTCACTTAATCAAACGCGTGTGTGGCATGGCATGTGGTTTTTTTTCTTCTCTTCTCTTCTCTGCATTAACTCATAATCTACACAAAAGTATGCGTATTGTGACCATCTCCTCATTCCTGAGCGTGCGTGTATTCATTAATTGTGCCAGCAGGGTGCATACACACAAAAGTGTTGGTAGAAGAGAAGCTGAGAGGAGGAAGAAGGAAAAAAACCCGTTGCTCCATTTATTTTCCGGTTTTTATTGTCAAGCAAGAGCGCAGTGCAGCAGTTAATTGATCACTGGAGAAATATTAGAATATTCGCATTTTAACATGTACTGGGGCAATGCGAGAGTCAAACCACTAATCATCACACACAAAGTCAGTGTGTATTCACACTATAACGTGTACCAAAGTAAAAGCTCCTCTACTCCAGTGCATATATAAAACCCGTGTAGTAATTTACCCACCATCTGCACTCTTCTGAAAGCTCAGCAGAATGAATAGAGATGAATAAGAGTGTTAATTAAGAAGGAGTAATCTCACGGTCGAGTTGCTCTCATTTGTTCCTTCTACTTTTTTTCCTATCATTGTGATATGTTGTAACACGAACAACTCACAACTCACAGCTCTTTTCACCGAAATTATTAATTACACAAATAGAGAAAATATCTACACGTATACGGTTAAATATGAAGCTATATATTTTGTGCTCATCATCGTGCACATAAATTCATCGCTACCGCACATTGCTGTTGCTGCTGACTTGTAGACAGTTAGAAAACGATTCTTGAACATTTGCTCCATATATCATTACTAAAGAGAGCGACAGATGTGCAGAATAATGAGAGATGTGTATGTATATATCCCACAACAACATGCTGATATCATGATATTATTATTTTGTCGTAGGTCAAATCCACCCTTCGCTCCGAGACCTCCATAATTCATCACCCGGTAAGTTTATTAAATCATACATTACATATTACAAATGTGAGTCGAATTTAGTAAAATATTATAGTATTCCCACTATAATATAGACTCGTTCATTTCAGGCTCAGGGATCATGGACGTCCGCGGTCACGGTGATATGGAGGAAGACACCCCAACCTCAGATGACCTCGAGGCATTCGCCAAACAGTTCAAACAACGCCGTATTAAACTTGGGTTCACTCAGGCTGATGTTGGACTCGCACTAGGTAAACCACACACACACACTTTGCACTTTTTTTTGTTTTTGGTGTACATGAACTCGCTAAATAACGTTTGCCCTAATGAGATAAGCTAATAGTAGAGTGTACCACCACCACCGACGTGGTTCTCAGTAAACCACACACACTCTCACGTAAAAGGATTAATTTTCACTACAAATTGACGCGAGAAACAATCCATTGTGTGTAAACAATCGCATCTTCTTCACTATCTCAAATCACGAATCTTTTCATGTGTTTTGCATAATGATATTTTGAAAGCTTTTTTGAGCGATAAAAATGCGCGATAGATTTTTGCTGATAAAAGCGCATAGAGAAAAAAAATCGTGAATGAGTCTTTATTTCAGAGACTCTTTTGTTAATATACGTTTGCTCATTGTTTGTGTTTGCTTATATACAGCCCAGGGTAGAAAAAGGAAAAAGAGAACGTCGATAGAGGTGTCAATTAAATCAGCGCTAGAACAGCATTTCCACAAACAACCTAAACCATCTGCTCAAGAAATCTCAGCACTGGCAGATACACTACAGGTTTGTAAATTTTCTTTTATTTTTACAAGCTTTGCTTTTTAAACGCAGTGGTAACTTTCCTGTCATCATAAACGCTGTTTGCTGCTTGCTTGTTAGCTAATGTATACTCAAATAATATATTCCCAACAGCTCGAAAAAGAGGTAGTCCGTGTCTGGTTCTGCAACCGCCGCCAGAAGGAGAAACGAATGACCCCGCCAAACATCCCCCCAGGCCACGAAGGTATGATGGGCCAAGAGCAAATGTACAGTCATCAACACATGTCCCCTCACTCACCGCCAATGTTGTCGCCTCCACCTCACCAACCACCCCAGCCACCACCTCATTCCCAGTCGTTAGCAGCCCACTGACGTCTACTCCACTCCCCCCAAACACCCCAACAGCAACTCCCCACAACACCAGATTCTGATTTGGACCATTGCGCAACTCAATCCTCAACGAGAACAACCTCGATTGTGGTAAATGGTGGAAATAGTAGCGGCAGCAGTGCCGGTGGGAACACAGGTGGTCGTACTGATCGTTCCTCGCATAGTCAGCATCACCACCACCACCAACAACAACAACAGCAGCAACAACACCATCACGACAACAATGCAACGATACCTCCACACCGATCATCCTCCTCGTCATCCTCATCCAATCACTCTCAATCCCATCACCACAACAATCACGTTCACCAGCAACTTCTCGCCAACAATCTCCCGCTACCCCACAATCAGAATCTGCAACAACAACAACAGCCGCGTCATCACCACAACCATCACCATCATCACGCTCATAATAATCAGCGGCAACAAACCCATCAACTTCACGATTTCTCGATACACTGAGTGAACTAACTTGCTGTTGAGGTTGTTTTTCCCTCCCCCCTCCTCCCCACACAAACATCTTGTAAAATGAATCGTCGGATCCCGTATGTCTTAAAACGTCTTGATGGACAACTCTATAAATCTCTATGTATGCCAGTGTTTCTAAAGCTAAAGCCAGTGAATTATATTTAGTATTTTGAAACGATACGATATAACATGATGAACTCAAAGCATTTCTTTCTCAACATATTCTGCTGAAACATTCAGTTGATGAAAATCCTTTTAGTTACGTAAACGGTGCTCCCCATCATCAACACGTTTTTATTTATTGAACGATGGTCTCCAGTTTTCCCCCTAACAATACAGTTTTGGGTTTATTTTAAAAACATTTTTTTGTTTTCCTCTGACCAAAATCATACCAAATATGAGAGAAACCAAAAGTTTTTTTTTTACACAATAACGATTCACACACACACTTTCCTGATGACAGCGTGGTGTTCTAGTGAGTTCTCAGTTTTTAACACAAATCATATTCTGCTGAAACATTCAGTTGATGAAAATCCTTTTAGTTACGTAAACGGTGCTCCCCATCATCAACACGTTTTTATTTATTGAACGATGGTCTCCAGTTTTTCCCCCTAACAATACAGTTTTGGGATTATTTTAAAAACATTTATTTTGTTTTCCTCTGACCAAAATCATACCAAATATGAGAGAAACCAAAAGTTTTTTTTACACAATAACGATTCACACACACACTTTCCTGATGACAGCGTGGTGTTCTAGTGAGTTCTCAGTTTTTAACACAAAAGGACAACAATAAATATGACATCAATGCAAGCAGATCAAAACGATCATCGGAAGGAAGCTCGACTACCCTTCTGCTCATGTCCACTACTTACTTCACCGAAGCGCCATTTTCTCACGTTTTCAAGAACAACACCATTCATCCTCCTCCCGGTATTTTTGTTGTGGTATGAAACAGTTTTAAACCTTTTTGTTGCTCAACTGAAAAAAGGTAAGGTTGAAAAATTCTCTCTCTGATGATTTTTTCCGCTAACCTTATTCGTAGAGCTTCTTTTGTACAGGGACATTTTCCAAAAAAAAACAACAACACACAGAACCGATTTTAAGTTTTAATTTTCCCAGTGATTTGATTCAATTAACACTTTTGTTGTAACGCATTTAAACAGATTTTAACTACGTACTACTACTTTACCGATGATGATCTATCTACAAGTTTCTCTGACGTGAATAGGGATTCGCGTAATTTTTTAAAAATTTGTTTGTTTATCAAAAAAAAACAATCATCGTTATGTGCCAAAATCTTTTCGTTTGTTTTGTGAGGTTTGTAGAAAAGAATGTGTAGCAAAAAATATAAAAGTGACAAAAAGAGATAAAATACCAGTTAGTGATTTTTTTTGCAATTTTACTTCATTTACATTGCCTATATAACTATTGTTAATTTTTACTTCACATTTTTTTTATTAAGAAAAGGGTCTTAAAATGTTGGTTCTCGGTATAAAGATGAAAAAAGAGAAATCTCATGAAGAGGTTTCAACTAACCGTGTGTGGTATTTTATATGTAAAACGTGTGTGATTTTTACTATACATTCCCAATGCATTCCCGATTTTAATGTATAGACTTGATGAATGTTCATGGTCAGTTTTTTTTATTGTTTAAGTGTGCATGTTTTGTTCTCCGGGAAATTTTTTACTCACACGTACCATTAATCATTCCGATAAGAAAGATTTTTCTCGGTTATACTTTACTATTCCAAAAAAAATAAAAAATATTCCATTTTTTTGTCAAGAAAGAAGAAAAAAGATAATCGTAGGCACAGGAAGAAAAAAAAATAAAGAAAGAAAGAAAAGCGAGAGTTGTTTCCCGTTTGATAATGGACTAGTCTTGTGAAGCCAGCAAATTTTAATAACTTAAGTACTTACGTAAGGAAATATGAGCTATATTGTAAGATTGTAATAATAAGTAGATTTGTTTTTTGTATAGGTAGCGATTTTTTGAAATGGAAAAAAATTACATTATTAGGTGTGTATACTACTCTTGTAATAGGTACAATAGGTTTTAATATTATATAAATATATAATTATAACATATTATGATGACCTACACAACATTTTATGATGTACTTTGTGTTAAATGTAATTTAAAAAATCACGTCAAAAAAAAGAGTGTACTAAGAAAAATCTTAAGTTTCCTATATAAAAACATAGTGATCAGGTAAGATATATAATGAATCTACAATGTAATGTAACATATACGTACGATATATATATTAAACTATATAGTTTTTAGAATAATTTCTTTGGTGAAAAAAAATTACACAACCAACGATTTAAACTACAAAAATCAATTTTTTTGAAGCATATAAATAATGATAAGCCGTTGTATATAATATAAAATAATATATATTTGAACTATATAATATATTATATTGCAATTATATTTACTTTTTTGTTAGGACAAAAAGGAACAATTTGATGATGAGACAAAAATTTCATGAAAAAGAAATAATACAGAAAAAAAAGTTGAAACAAAAAATTAAACAAACGTCTGGATTTTTTTTTCTTTAAATTTATTTATCTAGCTTAGAGCATTTAAGCACGTACAGTATTTTTTAATGATTCACCACGCAATAAAAATTTGTATGAGATAAATGCGCGATAATGATAGAAAAAACTGGAAATCATGAGATGTGGAGAGACTGGTCGGGAAATTTTTACAGAAACTGAACTACTTTTTTTCGTTCTATCAAGAAATGAAAAAAAATTACTTTTACAAAATACTTTACACATACGATACACAACAAAAATGCATGTACCGAGACACACAAAAGAAGCAACAGTAGTAAGTAGTGCCATCGAAAAATGCAAAAAAAGGGAGAAAAAAAGGAATTCAACTGACAACGAGACGATGTCGTCGTCGACGACAGACGCAATAAGATTAGCAGTTTGGCATTTTTTGGCAGCAAGCTTAACCTTTAAAAGCACACAAATATGCGACGATTGTTGAGTATAACTGGTATGTAGAAAGGAGAAGAAGAGAGAAAAAACACGATTTACCACGCCACACAGTGTACTGTCGAGTTTTTTAGCAGAATAATATGTAGAGTTGTAGTAAAGACACGCGCAATACGTTAGGTTAGGAATTTTTATTTAACTTATGATTTTTTTTCATCATCTTATGCATCAGTATGAATTGATGCTGTGCAGCAGGAGAGTAAGACTTTTTTTATCATGATCATCATGAACATGTTCCACAATACATAATACAGCAGCAAAGCAGTTTTGATATTGAAACGGGTTGACTTGCTCAGTCAGTAGCCAACTCTGTCTCAAGCACTGAAAAACTTGATTTCTTCCCATAATGCCATGTGACAGGAGAAACAGAGCAAAATTTAAAAAAAAATTGATCAGCTTATAACACAGCAGCAGCATTTTGACAATTTTCTTCAGTAAGTCAAATGTAGTGTGCAAATAAAAAAAACCGATCATCATCATCACAAAAAAATACCAGAAATGAAATATCGAGCTCATCAAATTGACAAAACATGATATGATCGTAAACAATCGAGAGAGAGAGAGAGATCAACAAACCAATAAGTTTTATAAGTCCACTACTCTGCATGATTTTTTTTATTTCTTGTAAAAAAATGCCATAATATTTACGAGTTTTCTAGTTTGTATTACTAATACATGCAAGTAACGTAGTAAAATGAAAACGAGAAAGTGTAAAGTGTAAAAAAAACATTTTATTTGATGGCGTGTAAAAAACGAGCAAAACATTTAATATAGCATGGTTTGATTTTTTTCCTCTCACCCTTCTTTGCCTTTTTTTAATCAGAAAAATTCCAGTGGTTCGTGCATTTTTCTAGGCTGAGGTCACCACACACTGGTGAGCAGAATACAAAAAAAAATCCTATAAAAGTCAACTCTTCTTCACCACCACCACAGGCATCAACACAAAAGCTTGTCAATATCATTGCTACCGTATAGTCATCTGATCAATTTATGGGGTTTATAATTCTCGCCTCTGTACAACTAGCAGCACCCCAGTTAGTTTACAGTTTTTTTATTCATTAAAAACTGTCCTTTTTTGTTGTTGCTACTGTTTTTAATATACTCACCAGTAAAAAAAATCATAACTCTTTTTTTACACGTTATTATAACGTGACCAATTGACTGGGAGAAACTAAATTACCGGTTCAGTTTGTTTAAAAAAAATGGTAATTTCTAGATCATCTTATTTAGTCAGCAGGGTGTTTAGTCTATATACGTATCAATGTCATTCGCCATGAAGAAAAAGAAATTGTTAAATGGCCAGTGAACATTGTACAAAACTTAAGAATCGTGATAAAATTCAGCACAATATATTTTTTTTTCATTTATGCATTTAGATCAGTTTTCCTTTGAAGGAATGCAATAGTGAGAAAAAAACTTGTCTCCTGTTGATTTCCGTTGTTTAAAAGCGTGTCAAAAAAATATTTCAAAAAAATCATTCACCAGCAAATAAACATTTTTACAATCCATCTGCACTCTCTTTCTATTTCGTACATACTACACCCTTTTTCCATTTACATTTGCGTACAAAAGAGATCCCGTTTTTATTTATGTGCATACTAAAAACCGAAACCGATACAAAAAAATACTTTTTTTTCTTCTTCCGTAACTAACACCATAACTCTTAATGCATACATACACATATTCACAAGTTATTTTACCCTGACAAGTTGGTTATTTTCGTATGTACATACATTATAAAAAGGGAATGAGTTTTAATGCTACTGCCCCTCTTCCTCTAAAAATATATATAAATACGTGAGTGCATTCAAGCATATTACGGTGTAGTGGCAGTAGTGGTGGTGGTGATGATGTGATGTGTCCTATCAAGCTTTCACTAAAAATATTTTTTGTCTCCCTTTTACTTGTCATAATGTCAGATCCAACAAGGGGACAAGAGGAGGCTAGGGCAAAACACAAGAAAAATTCTTTTGCATAGACAAAAAAATATAATATGACGCATGTATAAAAACCAATGGAGAAAATGTTTTTTTTGTACACAGACTTGATAGTTTACAAAGATTAGTTGCAATTGTTGGGAAATATTTTTTTTCTCACAGGAAGAGAAACGTACATATAAAAACGAGTGTACATTTAGAAAAAAAGTGATCATGATGAATCCTTTGTAATTTACCTTTTTTCCCCGGAGATGATGATGAAGAAGAGAAACCAATTCAAATTGGTTTGAATAAGGTGCTGTTACAAAAAGAGAAGAGATTCAGTGATGTATGCGATATTACAATGTAAAGGAATTAAGATCAGAGGGTATATACAAAAAGGTAGCGCATTTTTTTTGATCATGACGAGAAAAAAAATCGGATATGATACGATGATAAACACACACGCTTTTGTGTGTTGTAGAGGCTCTACTAAAAGCAAAAAAAACAGTTGCGAGTAGTAATTCACCGGTCGTTATTACTATTTTTGTCCAAAAGCTACTTGGGTGATGTGTATATTTGCCTATTGAGCTTGTTGCGTTCCTTCTCCCATAAAATATCCTTTTGTTAAATAGTTCCCCCTTCTTCTTCATCTTCTTCTCACATTGTCAGGTTTTTTTCTAAAATGAATTAGAAAATAAAAGCAAAAAAAAGTATACAAGTAACAAGCTAGCAAGCAAAAAAACTAAATATTAGAAACGGATTTTTCATTTTATTATCATGAACGGGTCACTTTTTTTATATATATTTATTTGTGATGGTGCCTATGCAAGTGTACGTGATGTGATTGTACGTGAATGATATAAAAATAGTTTTTTTTGTGTACATTTTAATTTTGTGAAGGGGAAGCAGAATAGAGAAGCGTATTATTTTCATCATGATGGAAGGTGCCCTTATTTCAAAAGTACTTCTTAAAAAGTGTTTGATTAAAAGTAGCGTGTTGTTACGAAAGAGTAGTGTTTTTGTGTACAGAGAGGTTTTAAGGTGTAAGGTAAAAAAAATACTGGAGCCTTAAAGGGCAAAAGACGACAAAAACACAAAGAGAGCGTACATTTCCTTTGAAATATAAATCCACCGGTAAGGAAATGGAAAAAAAAGAGTTGGATTTAATATATTTTTTTTCCTTGATGATATCAACGAGTATGGCAAGTTTCCTTGCTTCTTGATAATAAACTTTGTGTACGACTAGGCCAATATGTTTAAGAGTCCAGACTTGATATCATCTTCTCAAGTACACTTTTTAAAATGAAATCAGAGAAATGGAGGATTTTTTTGAGAACTCAAAATAGTAAAAAAAAATAAAAATCAGTTACTCGAATTTCTAGAAATAACTACTACCGTTTTCCCGTAAACTTATGAGGTCAATAATAAAAAAAAGTGGTAGCAAAAAAAATATCAAAGTTTTAAAATACCTCTTAACATTTCAACCAAGTTCTTCGATCTCTCTCTCTTGGATATTATATTATGGCTTATATAAAAAGCGATAACAAAAATTTCAAAACATGTATAAAATAGTTGGCGTTTTTTTACGCGCAACATTTCGATATGCTTTTTTGGTCAGGTTTAGGTTTACACCAAAAAAGAGTTATATTTTTTTTTAGTTGGGAGGTGGAAGCAGGCCACCTTTCTCGATATACATAACTGCGTTTCTCTCCCTGTATAATGGGTATATTATTAATCATGTGAAGTAATACGGTATGATGATGTTAAGTTATTTAAGAAAAAAAAATATATAGAAAGCACGTAGTAGACAGCAGACACCAAACCATCCAAACCACCACCACACCAACACGAAAGGTTTAAGAAAAATACCAACAAAAAATAAATATAAGCATGTAGTTACGTATTACTTTGTTGTGTACTCACCTTATACGAAAAAACGAACACACCTGGAAGAATTTTTTTTCTTTCCTTCTTCATCCTTGGAAGACGAGAGATGCTTTTAATAAAAGAAGCATGTTGCGTCATATGAGAGAGATCACGTATATATATGCATATGTATATACATTTCCCTATAATTATACATTATTCAAGTTTTCTGAGGGTCACAACCCAAACAAGAAACCAGAAGCATATAAGCTCAACAATCGTCTCTCTATATTCCTTTACGTTTTGAAATACAAGAAAAAAGAGATTTCATGTAAAAAAACACACTGTTTTGTGTTGTGTGATGATGATCGTCTCTCCTGTCTCGAAGCTAAAAAAAATAGAGCCGAGGAGAGTTACTTTTTTATCATGGAATTTTATTCACAGTTGTTTAGTAAAAGGTGAAAAAAGGGTTAAGGCACCAAAAACGATGATCCTATTCTTAGGTTCTTATAAAAAAACACTCTGACAGAAGAACATACACGCATGATCTACAACGAAAATCTTTTTGGTGTTCTTTTTTTTTCTAGTGATACGATACACTGTAGTAAATTTTGTGATCGAAACACTACGAAAAGGCCATTTGTATCATGCTCTCTTCTCTCAGCTTACGAGTATCCATCTTTTTTTCCTACTTGTGACCGGTGAAGTAGTAAAAAAACCGTATCGATGTGATGGATTGAGGTGCGGTTCATTCGTACATGATCTACAACAGATCATGATACGAGCACACACACACACACTACTATTTATAGGATACTACTTCTCCGTGGGAAATGTAGTTTTTTTGGTCTGTTGAAATTGTTTCTTTTAGAAAATTGTTTTTTATTTGAGTAACATTATTAGTCTGTGTACAATACTGGGATCCTTAAGCTGCTACTTTTTTATAAACCCATACACACACCGTTCATCAAAATGTCTCTCTGAGAAGGATAGTAGTAAAAAAAACCGTATCGATGTGATGGATTGAGGTGCGGTTCATTCGTACATGATCTACAACAGATCATGATACGAGCACACACACACTACTATTTATAGGATACTACTTCTCCGTGGGAAATATAGTTTTTTTTGGTCTGTTGAAATTGTTTCTTTTAGAAAATTGTTTTTTATTTGAGTAACATTATTAGTCTGTGCACAATACTGGGATCCTTAAGCTGCTACTTTTTTATAAACCCATACACACACCGTTCATCAAAATGTCTCTCTGAGAAGGAAGCTCTCTTCATTTAATTTTTTTATTTTCATACCATTCACCATTGTATGTTCTTTTACGATTCGTTGGTTTTCTTGTTGGGATTTTTCGTACTAATGAATTGATGAATAAGGTAGTGGAAGAGTTAAAAAAAGAGTTTGGTGCATACAAACACACGGGAAAAAGGGTGGTGTTTCGTTTATTGTGTGTGGATACTTTAAATAGAAAAAAATAATATATCGTTATAATGTTTCGGCGGATCAACAACAGCAGCATGATCATCATCATCTCTTGTGTTTTTTATACTGCTTATTTCTCTTGTTGTGTAGCTCAGCATCCAATATTTCAATTCTATCATGTTTGATGAAATGATAATGATTACGTGTTATTATTATGATGGGAATCGTTCTTTGTGATTGTGGTCGTTGTGATGCAATAAAATAGTGAAAGGATTGTCTGAAATATACAACCTACCCAACTGCGGTGATGATGAGATGTATTTAGAATTGATGAAAAAGGTGGTTATAGGGAAAGTGCTTTTGAAAATATTACATTTTAAAGTTAAAAGAATCGGAAGTCTTGAACGATCGATAGCCTCTTAATTCACGACGGTGAGGTCAAGAAAATAATATTCCCCGACAAACCTAACCAGCAAATCACTCAAAAAAAATAAAAAAATGCGTATCCCACAACATCTCACCACTTTTCATTGTTTATTTGAAAACAATCATTTTTCCCCCTTAAAACCTACCACGCCACACACACATGCGATTTTACACAAACATATTTCACTAACCCATCAGAGTCAGGCAGGTTAGGTTAAAACTCACGAAAAATCAGCTGGTTTTTTTACATGCCTAATTGAAAAAAAATATATACATGTTACATCATTTTAAAAAAGAATCATGATAACGAACGTACCTACATGCACGTAAGATATACCTGTCTATATACTACTACATCTCCTCACATGCAACTTTTTAAGAGCTACCAAAAAATCTTAAAGGAAAAATATGATTAATGACCCCCTTCATTGTTTCATGACATGACCATCAGTCAATCTGATTTTTTGTTGCATTCCTTTGACATCAAGTTCACCAAACAGCAGCAACTGAACACACAACACCAACCAGACGAAAAAAAAGTTTTTTTTGCGAACCACACACAAGTTGCGAGCAAAATGGATAAATAGTAAATTCATTTATACTACAAGTCATCATATAAAAGCATCTTTAAAAAGTAAGCCATCATGTTTAAACGAGCTTTTATACGGTCTAGACTACATACATTTTTTTCATCAAACCATAATCATTGAAAACGCATATTAGCTAAAAACCAATTCTACAATAATTCCGCATTTTCCCAATTTCCATTTCCCAAAATTAAATTTCCATGAAATAAACCTATCATAAAAACTCCTGCGTATCGTATTCAATAACCTCACGAAAAAAACGCATGCACTTAACCTTGCATTTTCTTTTTTTTTTACCTCATTCGTAAGTACACAAAAAAAGTGCATCTCTCTCTTTCAATACGTTTCCTTAAACAAATAATGTTTTTTTTCTCTCTCTTCCTTTTCCAATATATTCCTCGTCAAACGCAAAACCTCAACCTCCGTTTTCTTCTCCCCAGACTATATACAACACGCACCCATAATCCATCGATCTGCACCCATAAACTTAAAGAAAAAAAAACTTCAATATAATTTCCATTTATTGATTGCACCAGCAGCAGTTTCTCTTGTAAAACTAGGCTATATATATCCACTCTACTCAATAGACAATTTCTTATATTTTTTTGTTGTAACAAAAAAAACTTCAATCGAGCAACAGCACTAACTACCAAACAACTGGAAAAAGCCCAAAACAAGTTAGTCATATATAACCAAAAGGCTCACAATCCGGTTTCTATATACTCTCTAGAGAAGCTTAAATAAAAACGCATTATTTCTCTCTCTCTCTCTCTCTCTGGATGTTGTACAACTTTGCAAAGGGTGTTATGGCTAAAAATGTCATGTTAAAAGAGACTCTATGCACCCAAAAGAGAGAAAATGTACTGCATCACAACCACCATCGCAGTTCCTTTTTTTATCCAACGAGACTTTTCTCTTTAATTTATGTGCATATATATTTTTATGTGTCCACCTCTCCTTTTCCATCCACCACCACCACTGCTACTACTGCTCTCTCAAAAAAAAGACTCTCCAGAGTATTCCTTCATATTACACCACCACCAACCACCCGAAGAAACAGCAGCAAACCTATTCTTTGTCTTCCTTCCTCCGAGAAAACCGCTTCTGTGTACTGTCTCTTTTTTCCGCTGCTGCTGAGTACTCACAATCAGCAAAAAAAGGAGCACTGCGGGTACTACTCACTAAATATCCATATCATCTCGTATCCCGGCACTACTCCTACTTCCAGTCGTCTCTCTTCTCTCTCTCTCTCCATTCAAAACACAAACTTTTGTTCGCATCTTCCTGTTCAAGAATTTCTGTGTACATTTCGCGGAGACTTGCTACACAGGAATTTGAAAAGATAATAAAAATGTATTGATAAGCGGTTGCCTCTCCTCCTCCTTTCCACGATCAATACGTATTACCATAAAAGCATTAAAGTTGCAAAAAAGAGAGTAGTATATATAGCCTGATGGTAGTATGTAGCAGCCGAGTGAATGCACACGACAAAAAAGATGCAATGCAACCTGCAGCAATAATGCATTAAAGCTTTTTTGAAAAAAAAAACGCATGGGTCAATGCTTTCTACACAGAGCAAAATTGCAATACACACACTTGTTATCCATAATGTCAACTCTTCTCCTGCCACACATTTTAATAACATCCCTACTTTTTTATATGTGCATCCATTTATCAAACCTACATCCATTCAATCATGCATATCAAAACAAGCACCTATTAAAATTTATGTAAATGCATTCAAAAAATTATTACTCATCTAAAAAAAGACTTTTTAAAAAAAACCGACAACTCCCTACACACTACTACCTACCACCACCACCACCACTTCCAATTCCATAAACATTTTCCTCCATTACCTTTTCTTCCCCTTTTTTATCCCCACTTCCCCCAAAACAAAACTTTCCTTTTTTTTCAACCCAAAAAATATACAATTTTTTTCTCTCTCTCTTATTTCCACCACTCCTCAATGTCCCGATTACTTTACATGTTCTTTTAGCAGCAAGTTTTAGTTTTTTTTCCAGAGATATTACTCTACAGCCGCTGCTGCGTTACTAAGAATAAAGCAATAATACCATGTAGGATCCCAAGAAGAAAAAAATATAACTTTTTACTAAAGTCAAGGCAAAAGCAGCCAGCCATCCAATGATCCAAGCACAAGGCATCATCATCATCAACATACTCCACCACCACCACCACACCAAGAGTACGTAGGCACTACAGTCAAAAAAAATAGTAGAGAGAGAGGAGAGAGAACCCTCCCAGAACACGAGTTGAATACGAAATAAGATTTTTCCTTTTGGATAAAAAAAAATACATACATACATACTATGCATGCATACATATTACATGGAGAATGCACATAAGTGGCAAGTATTTTTTTTCTTCTTCTAATACGCTCATGAAGCGAGTATGTATGGAGAAAACGCGAAATGTTAACGAAAAATGTATATATAAAATACGTAGAACAACGATGTGTATCGTGTAAGTGTGTGTGTGTGTGTGTCGATATGATATGTACATTACAGCAGCAGCAATAGCAACCCCTTTTTTTCCAGCATCAGACAAACAACAAAACTAAAACCCAACCACCAAAAGCAATTGCTTTTTATATGCATACTATAAGGCTCTACACACACACGACGTTAGAGAGATGTTGGCTTATTTAGTTTTTGCTGGATTATAATATATATGCCAAAGTCCCTCTGTGTGTTTGTTACTCACCAAAAACCGAAATAGTAGAGAGAAGTGATGTGTAGTATAAGCATTAGTATTACTTCTTATTCTCCGTCGTATGACACACACACACACAAGTTCACTCAGTCAGTCGACACGTACGTACGTAAAACCCAAAGGCAGCAGGAGCAAAAGCATATATTCTTTTTTTTTTCTTCTCTTCTTCTTTAGTTCACTTCTCTCTCTCTCTGACTCAAATATACTTTTTCTCTCTCAACCAACATAATAGCTCATTCAGGTCACGTCCAAAGAGACCAAATCTAAATTTTACGCGTATCGTCTGGAAATGCATTTTCCTTCTTACTCTTCTTCTTCTTCTTCTCAAACCCACCAACTTGACTAGCTTATATTGCTTTTTCTCTCTCTCTCTCTCTCCTTCTTCGCGCTCTCTCTACCAATAACACTCTCTGCTTCGTAAGACTAGCAGAGAGAGAGAGAAGGAAAAAACAGTACAGCTTGAAGAAAACGAATGAACAAAGCACACGAGCACGTAAAGTATAAAAAAAATTGTTGGACAAGCTTACACTCTCTTTATATATTGTGTATATTCTATGCGAAGTAGCAAAAACCTACGATTTTAAGCAGTATTTCACAAGACAGTCATAAAAAATAGCTACTTTTACTTTTTTTTTAAATATCAGAAATATATGTGCGCAAACAACATTTCACTTGAAAAATCTAAAATCTTTTTTAGCATACACACGTGTGGTAGTGTATATATATTTGGGAGTTTGATTCAGATGCTACGTTTTTAAAACTATAATGAGTAATTCTATTAAATACCGACTTTAATAGTTTACCAATTTTTAGCAAGTCAAGTTTAAGATTAAAAGCATTTTAGTAAATTGAGCAATTTTTCTAAAAATCAAAACGATACAAAACTCCTCGAGATATAAAAAAAATAAATCACACCCGCAATTGAATTGACTGTAATATACGCTCCACAATAAATAGCTCATCATATCACAAACCAGAGCCACGTCCACTCAAACATGATCACATCAACAAGCAAAAGCAGGATGATGTGTAATAAGCCACCAACCACTCAACGAAGCAAAATGAAACGTTACGCTTACAATAAAACGCTCCTAATTTCCCATAATGCTAGGTTTTCTCTCGAAAAAATTGAAAATGTGTATAAAGCTCAAATGACACACACAAACACGCGCATCCCCTACTCATTTCTATTTTTTTTGTCAGTAAACCAAAAAGCGCGAGCCGTAATAAAGCCTCATCATCATGATTATCATCATCATGTTTTTTTGAATCTACGTCGTCGGTTTCTGTTTGACTGTCTCTTTAAAACTCTCTCTCTCGTAATAATAAAGTGTCTTGTATGATGTAACGATATGAATGCACACACAAAAAAAACAATGTTACTTTTAATACCATTCATTTGTTAAAAAAAATAGTCTACACATTTTTTTACATAAAAAAATGATACGTTTTTATATTGCGAGAAATTCAGTGTAGTTTTGTGGTTAAGGCCAAAAGGTGATCATCATATCCTCGTCATTATTATCATCATCATCATAATTTTCATAAGAAATACCACAAAAAAAATTGAGAAGCATACATGCTTATTACAATCCTACACTGTTTCACATCATTTTGCCCATATATTCATCTGAATTTTTCAAGTTTACCTGTGAACATCACAAAATCATATGAGTACAGAAGCAACAGCATCACCCATTATGTGATGACTTTATGTAACATAAACATCTCGTGTGTAAGTGTGCATCATCATCATATCACAAGTCGTTATCCATGTGATCACAAATGATAATGACGAGCAAGCGTGGTGGTGGTGGTGGTGGCTGATAGTGTTGATGTATATCTCTCATTTTTTGACCACGCAAATTGTTCTTTTCATCATTATCTATTATCTTTGTGGATTTCTGGACCTCCTCCAATTTATTTATTGCAGTAGTAAAAACGAAAGAAGAAAAAAAACTTGCGTTTTGTTTTATGTGTGTGTGTAAAATATATATTACACCCAACAAACAGCAAGTAGCACGGCACACACAAAAAAAACAACAACACACAAGATTATCTTTTTTCTTTCCTTTTTCCACGATGACATTTCAGAGCTCTTTGCATGTTTGATGCACAAAGGAGCTTTTTTAGTACGCTGGGAAAAATTGGAATTTTAAACTCCAAAAAATAATATGTTATCCTTAATATCGTGTTACTAAAAAGAATCGCATGTCCGCACTGCTCTCCTGCTTCTGCTGCTCAAAAAAAATGATTAGCATAAAATGTCGTCATACTGTCTGATCGGAACAGAAAACGAATATCCTTGAAAGGTTCGCGTTCCTCAGCGGCACAGAAGCAATGAGTTTTCTCACACACTAAAAAATATATAAAAAAATATACTCTCTTGAGTACCTATATATATTTTTTCTTTTGGTGAAATTATTATCCTCCTTTTCCTGCTGTTCATGTGTCATTTCAGCGTGGAAAGGGGATGTGCTCAAAGGCGGGAGGGAATATAGTGACTACAAAAAACCTTTTTTTCCCTATGCCATTTATACTCTCATCATGATCGTTAGAGTATCATGTGAAGAAAATATCATACCGTGTGCGTTACCTGTTGTTGTTTATTGGC
>JAITYZ010000488.1:0-13640 GCA_027744595.1 Paronellides praefectus | reverse complement strand
GCAATGACCTAGATCATTTGACCAAGCTCGATTTAAAATTACCAACGTTGAGAACCAAAATTTAAATCTGTACATCTTTAAATCAACACACAACTTTCACGCCTGGTAAAAACCCCTTACCACCACCCATGATGACCATGTCGACGGACACCGAAACACTTGCGCTTAATATTAAGAGATAAACAAAGGAAGCGATTGTGGAACCCGTCTTGTGGAAGGATGCGTATTTAATTTAAAATACATGTATGTCAAAATACGTATTTAAAATACATTTTTTATTTGGGCAAATGTATTTTGTATTTTCACTTTTGCATTTAAATTTGTGCATGATACTGATAATGTTTGTTAGTTGTAGCTTGCAACTTTTAAGCCAAAATGCTTCTTAGTGAAAATGTATGATTCTTTGTTACATATTGCTTCACTATTCTTTTAAGCGTTTAAAGAGAAATGGTTAAATTAACTCTGGATGACGTCTGGTGTGTATACAGTTTATCATGAAACAAAAAATGAAACGAACGCATGTTCAGCATCTCGTTTCCATATTGAATAAGCTGTTTCTAGATATAAAAGTAAACTCGTCATTATCGAAAACGACGTGTAAAGGACATGTTTTTGTGTGACCTTCGTAAAAAGTTGTGTCAAATGAAGTGAAGTGCTTAGTTCAAGAAGAGAGCTACATAATTTATTTGCCAATAGAAGAGTACTTTGTAAGTAGATGACTAAAAACATACAAATTCCAATCGTGGTGAATGACAACCAAAAGATCGACAACGAAAGGAAATGCTGTATCCAACTTTAGAGAATGGTCATGAAGGTATCAAATAATTATTCCTTATTACGAATAACTGGAAGGGTGGGATTGCCTTTTCAATATGTCGTCCGTTTCTCACCCCCACATATCTGAACAGAGTATACCAAAAAAAATTGATTCACATTTGTGTAGGTCAACACCTTAAACCCTATTTAATTTCAGCTCCAAGAGGTTCTTTGTGGAATTCAATAAGATGAACTAGAAAGCTTGAGATTTTCTGCAAATTTCTTTCCCTAAAAAAATTGTAAGAAATGGATGGGAAGGTTATGTTAATTCAATTCTATCTAAACAAAACCTCTTCTTTAATTTTGTATGTTGGCTACTGATTTTCGTTGGGTACTTTTTGAGAAAAAAATATTCAAATGTGACTAAATTAAACCGTTAAATCTGTATAATATGTCGTGTGATACCTCATTCATTTGTAACGTCTTCCTAAAACGGTCTGAGTAAGGTCACAGATGAGTTTCTTTCTAATAGGGTTTTTATAATTATAAAGAGCCTCCTGGGAGGGTCTTCATAATTTTGGTTTGTCCGTGCGTTCGCGCGATAACTGAAGAAAAGTTCTTTTTCCGATCAGAATTACCGATTTTTCTCTATAATCGTTTTTTAATTTTAATAAAAAAAATTATTTCGGTACTCGACACCTTAGTCTCTAAGGTAAACCGGATTTGGAAATTCATAAATGAATTTAAAATGGGATGTATCAATGTATGTAGATTAGACATATTATATGTATGTGTAGATGGTATAAAGGAATTTTACTTTTTTTGAAAGTCGTTCAAAAAAGTTTATTTTTTCCAGTTCTTGGACAGGAGTACTGTCCAGGGTACACGGACACTCTTGGAAATTGGAACTCGGGCTTCTATTGCCCACTCATTCCAGATGTGCCAGCGTTTTGCTGCGGGACCCAAGTTCTCAAATATTGCTGTATTATGGGCAAACCCATATCTGGTGGTTACTACTCAAAAGCGTATGGCAATAGGGACAAGGATGTGGAAGAGCAAGAGGATGAAATTGAGGAAGCAGAGGTTTATACGCAACTACCACCAGAAGTGTCAGTAGACAATGGTGAAATGTTAGCAAGCTATCTGAGTGAAAAAAGTTTGTTTATTGGGGTGGTTTGTGGATTGATTGCTATGGCGACATTGATGACCATTGTGATATGTTTCTATTGTTCTTGCTGCTTTTTGTATAAGAAGAGGAGGAGGGACAACCAACTAGATGGTGGAGGAGGGGCATTGTTCTATGGAATTACAGTGTCTTCCTCTCAAGTAACTAATTGTGGTTTGCGGAACAGCTTAAATAACCACACGGCCGAACGTAGTGCGAATGCGGCAATGGTCTCCACGCTAACTTCAAGAGATGTGGGTTCTGCTAATATCTTCTCCAATGCAACCTCAAGACTTCCTAATTTTATTACCAATTCTACGACCCTGAATCCCTTGGTTGACTACTTGAGTAACAATAGTAACAGCGCCACTGGTGAAGGTAGTGGATCATCAAGCACCGCAATTGTCGCTACCAGTGTTGCTTCCTTATCACCTCCGAATATCGCTGGGGGCTTACACCATCAACATATCCACGGGAGTGTGTACCACCATCATCATCATTATACCACCTCAACAAGCCCCATTACGGAACCGGGTGGAACTCTCCAAAGCCAACTTCCGTCAGCCTTGGATCCACCACCACCCTATTTGGCATTTGCTGGTCAATCTTCACAGCAATCAGCCACAAATTGCTACGAACTACTCACAGATGGAACCGTCAGCGACAGAATTCCTCGGCGTACAAACAGCCGTGGAAGTAGCTCAAATAATTTTCGTTCCCGTAATGCAAACTTGGAGATTCATCACCAATTATTCAACAATTCTAACAACATTGCCAGTGGTAGCCATTGCAGCATTTTCTTGCTCATCACCTATCAACATAAATAACAACGTACGCACAACTACCACAAATGATTTAACCAGATTCCTTTCTTCCTCAGGTGGCGGTCCATCCCGCGGAAATCTACCTCCCCCGTATTTTGTTGAACAGTACCGCATCCGGAACAGGGTACGACTTACCACCCTTCCCCACTTCAAGTTCCCGAAATAGAAATCACAGCAGCAGTATTAGTCGTACACAAGAAACTATTCAGAATTTGCTTTATCCACTTTTGAACACCGCCGTCATGCCAACTAGTTCGAGCTTAGGGTCATCCATGAGGGCTGGTGCTATAGCATCAGATACTCGAGAAGAATCACGAAGCAGTCTTCACCGCCAGCTTTCTGATAGTCACAACAATAACAGAAACACAAGTGAAGGGACTGTACTACATCGGTCATCATCAGAGAGACACCAAAGTTGTGTTGGTGATGATGATAATAACGGGGGAAGTAGGAGGCCTGGTAATTTTGGAAACCATAGTGGTAGGGACGAGGGTGCAGTTGTGATGACAAATAATGTAATCAATAACCTTTCAACAGCAACGTCAAGTTCGGCAGGAAGAGCAGGACATTCAATGTTACCTAATACTGGAAGATGTGGAGAGGGGAGGGTGGTGATGACCGTAAAAAGTGGAGGTGATGACATCAGGAGAACGCGGTCTTTAAGTAACGGGAAAATTGTGAATAGTCAGATGGGAAAAATTTTAAATACAGAGGTTCAGCGATTACACCTGCAGGCAGGGCAATCAAGCTCCAGTTCAGTGGGAATTAGAAGAGGCAATGAAAAAGTTATTCTACTATAATAGTTAATAGAAGTGCTATTAAAAAGGTTTAGAATAATGACTTTCCATTGCATTTTTTATCACTATCTTTGTTTTTTTGGCAGACCGCATTACGGCTGATATAAGGCAACAGCAAGATTTCCTTCAGCTGAGGAGCAAGTGTCAAGAGCAAATAGATGACAGCGGGGATAATAGGGGAAGGGGAACAAGATTGAATTGTGGTTATAACGAGATAGTAAGAGCTAATGATGATGACGACGTTATCATGCTTTCCGAGGATGAAGTGGACGAAGAAGAAATGATTACCGCTGTGACGACCACAACACGTACTACAGGACAAGAAGATGATATTGAGGACGATATTATGGAGGATGTCGCAGTAATGGGCTGCATTGTTGGAGGTAGTAGATGCGAAGAAGACAATTTGGTGGATGAAGAGAATTCAGAGGGAAATTCCACAGGAAATTTGTCAAAGTGTGCGAGTGCACCCAACATCTCGAAAAGTGTGTCGCCAGTTAACCCAAAACACTGAATGGAAAATGGAAAAGTTTGTACATATTTAGTAAATATTATTTACTTATACCGTTGGAATTGGATACCGTAGGTAACACCCTGCTACTTGGCTATACGGCAAAAATTACATTTTTTTTCGTGCCCGGGCTTGCTAGTTTAATTGGTAATTGATTTGTTAATTAATTGGTATCAATCAGCCTGCTAATACAAGAGCTTGTTCTCCTTAGAATAAGTTATTCTGAGTAACACCACCGTTTGCGCGTATGAAGACTGAAGACGACAGGTATTCCATATAGGTAGGTACATACATGATCAGATTTCATTGAGAGTTTCCGAATCAAAAGCCAAAAATACATAATGAATAATAAATAGCTAGAAGTATAATATACTTGGTATATTATATAAATCTTATTTATAAGCTCTAATGATAAAGATTATTTAACATAACAAAAAATATCTGTCTATTTGTAACAAATTTCAGCGATTATAGTTCCACAACATTTTATAAAAGAAGCCCAAACCCACCAAAATCATGAAATAAAAGCAGTATAATAATAAAGAGAAAATACGTGGAAAAGTATAAGGCATTATTATAGCTTCATTTTAAAAAGTTGTGATCATTTATATTTTAACGTGGCTTGCAATTTACGATAATGTTCTTAAAATATATTTTTTTCCGAACATTTCACTGAAAAATTGGTTTCACACAATTCAACTCTGTCCACTTATTATTATACGCCAGGTGTTACAAGTACATGTTGATTTGATTCATAAAAATTCAAATGTGTTTTCATTCATTCATAAATATTCAAATTTTGTCGCGACCTGCCTATAGGATACAATACGTACGTACTACCGAATGTCATTAAATTAGGATGGAATTGGAAGCAACATTTATATAGCTCCGCGCACCGGTCACTTTTGATCCTGCTGCGTGCCATCCGTTCCCAAGGATAAGGATCCACGAGCATTCCAAAGATAATGTTACTTAAATAATATGTCCCTTCAATTGCATAAATTGTTATATTACTTAATTATCAGCTGACTGACGAAAATAATTATTTATAATAATTATTATTATAATTCTTGTCTTGTCTGTTCAGTCAAAATTGGTAGGGGGGTTAATGTAATAAAATTGGGTTTCTCTGGGTTGTGTAGAATTGGAATAAAATGGGCAAACAAATGTCTAAAGTTGGCGCACGACGCAACGTGCACCGTCGACAACGTTCCCAGCAAGCTTCTCAACCTACAGTGATAGCGTCCCCAGAACCCCCTCACTTTGCTCCTGAAACCACCGATCGCGCAATTCTAACCTTGAAACTTCAACGAGATGAGCTAACCGTTTATAAGGGTAGATTTAAGATATTGGCCGTTAAATCTCAGTCAAGATTGATCGACATGTCCAAGCCTTACTCCGAAAGGAGGACGATGTGATCCGACGTCTCCTCAAGCAGGGAAAAAGTGATCGTGCAAAACTGCTGCTCAAGAAGAAACTTTTCCAAGAACACCTCATTCAACAGACAGAGAAGGCACTCAGTTTCAGTATCAACCAAGCCGGTGAACAGAGCAAGCTCCCGGCTGCGGCTGTCAGGCAGGAAGTTGACCAACTCATTGATCGAAACGCAGAGGCGATAAAACGACTGCACATGCTACTGTCCCTAGAGAACGTTGAGAAATTGGCGGAGGAGACTGGAGAAGGTTCCCAGAAACAATCTGAGGTGTATCGGTTACTAGCTTTGGCTACTCAAGCTGAGGGAGAATTTCTGGATGTGGATACAGATGCTGATTTTCATAAGCTGGTGGATTCATTAGGGCTTAGGGGAGGTGGTTCTAGAGTCACTCCCATTCCTGAGGAGGAGGCTGTAGCATCTGGTATCGATCCTAAAGAAGATAGCGACACTGAGATGCTGGTGATGCAGAAGAAAGTGGAAAAGGGCCGGTATAATTTCGAAAACGTACCTGGGACGGGACACCATGTTGATGTAGCTCATCAGGGAGACCTTGTGGTTGACACATCAGAGGATGAAACCACTTCTGCAATTGAAGCACGTGGAGGAACTATTGAAAAAGAATTATCGAATGACCAAGGAAATCATCAGTCAGCATATGTAAATCTGAATACGGATGCTGCAGCCGACCGAATAGAAGACGCAGTAAGTATCGCACAATCAATTGCATCCTCAATTTCCGAAATGACTACAGCTGAGGTAGATGCCGACGACGAGAAGAGTTCCGGGGGGCCTAGCGAGACTCAAAGTCAAGAACCTTTGAACCCACCAGCTGATATTTCATCAAGTCTTCTTCCAGATCTTCACACTCGCATTACTAATGAGGCGGTGTCGGAGGTGGCAGCGGAGGAAAATAAGCAAAATGTTCAGGCATGAGGCGCCACCTCGATCAACCTATTAGCTGAAGGTGATGAATGTGTTTTACTGTGAAGGGAAGCTGGGAAATGAATATTAGTAAAGACAATTGCATGTTCTCTCAAAACTAAAATAGAAATTGTCAACTACTTAATTTCACCTTTATCAATCATTCGGTTTGCCAAAATTGTAATTAATATAATGAGAGTTAGCAAATAAACTCAGTATAAAATTACCGTGTGATATTTAACTTAAGTGCAATTAATAATAATAATGTCACCTGCCTTCGTATTTTAGAAAGTGAACTAACGTTAAACATAAAAATCATATTAAGCCTTATTAAACTGTTAAATCTTAGAAACACCTTCGTGATCTTACTAAGACTCGAATGAGGTATTACACGACATATATGTGTCTCAAAACTATTTCCTTTCCTCTGGGGAATGACCTGATATTCGAAGTCGACCTAGCTATAGTCCTAAGGCACGAAAACAGAACTAAAAAATTCGAAACCGTTCTTGAGTTATGGCGTGGACGGCTGGACTATAGTGATAGCCAAATATGAAACTCCAGAATGTTTCTAATAAATTAAATTATGTCACATGCAGGGTAAGGTTAGGTAAGGATATATCTTACTATAATGCTTAACGTGTACCAAAATACCAACATGCAATGCGCACCTTTTCTTCTCGNATACCAACATGCAATGCGCACCTTTTCTTCTCGCGAATTTGAAATCGACCGTTTTGTTTATTTTTTTCGGTGGTACTGTACCTAACTATCTGGGATTGCATTTTAAAATGTGACGGGTGTTTCTTGTTTATTCATCTTCATCATCTCATCTGTTCCAACTCCACCGCGCCATCCTTCCAAGTAAGTTTACTCATGCATGTTGTGTATGATGATGATGATGGAGGGTAGTGGTACATGCAGTAGCAAACCATTACCTTCTTTGTTTGTTCCATTACCACGAGAATTGTCTTTGTACTATATGTATAATTTCAAAGGCGAAAAGTTGCGTGAGACTGACATGATGATGATGATGATGATCACAGGAGAAAGAAACTTTGCCTGCTTTTACTATTTGTGTCATGTCATCGTCTCATCGTTGTCGTTGTCAGCAAGTCGAAATGGAAGAGAAATGTCCTACTCCTACTACCACTTTACTCCCAATCATTAAGAGCCTTCTCTCGGCTCTTTATCAAAAGGCTTTGTTCCGTGTCCATTCGCGCCATGCGCCATAACTCATAACATATCCTACCTCGGTCGGGTTCGGAAACCAGGTCATCCCCCGGAGTGCAGGGGACGTAAAAATTAGATAATTAAAGAACTGGTTTGAAGTTTCGAATTATGTTATTTGTAAACGATAATACCTTGGCTTGGCCGGGTTCGAAAATCAGGTCACCAAATCATCCCCCAGGGATAGGAATTTTTGTTCTCTTTTGGAATATGTAGTTTAATACCTCATTCGAAAAGTCTTGCTGAGTAATAAACAATTATTACTTTCAACTCAAATCTCAACAATCAGAAAGGCTCTTCCTAGCATCCAATCGGGTAACCCGATTCGGGTTTATTGTATTTTGTGTCTTTGTGTGCCGTATCATGGTAAAATGAAAGGTTTGTCGTTCTATATGCACTTTGGTAAAATAACCTGGTATACGATTATGAGTTGAGGCTGCAAATAAGCGTTTTATGGTGTACAATCCGCTCACATCCACATGTTCCAGCCAAATTGGTAGTTTTTGTTTTGCAAGAAGTAGTAATGATGTTACATTGGGTTGTGCGGTTGGTTGAGGGAGGTAGACACAAGGGAGATACATGAAGCGGCTGTGAAGAGAAACGAGCTAGAAGTTGATGGTTTCAGTACAACTTGAGCTCAGCAGCAGACCAGATGTGTGCCAGAGTCAGACGCTGCGCTCACAACCACTTCCTTTGCTTACTCGTTTATTCAGAGGTATATTCACGATTAGAAAAGATGGGATAGTGGCAAGTGGTGGTAGATATCCAATTTTGATAGAAACATTATCCTACACATTTTCGTTTGCATAATCAAATCAACTCACTGTAATAGACATCCCAAGGAGTGGTCCAAGTGTCTTGGTTTCATTAGTTCTCAACGAACATGGCTTCCTTTAAATGGGTTTCCCTACAAAAAATTACTCCTACTTTATAATAAAATAATTTGGCTGCCAACTTAATACATGACGTATTAAGTTAATAAATGTATTTAAATCTATGACTCGGACTTGGTTTGTAACAAAAATATTTTTTTTGGCAAGTGTGCTGCTCCATAATGGCCAACAAAATAGCATTTGATATTAGCAGAAATAAATAAATCGCTGGATTAATTTCTTTATACAGGCGGTGTGAATGTAAAAATAAAGTTCCGAGTGTCAGTGATATTTGATAATAATTTCCTGGTTGGAATCCCTTTTTGTGAAAGCGACCAACAAGCCAAGCAATTTGCTCATATAAACCATTCCCCATTCAAATGGCGTATAGTTATATGTTTGAATATCTTTGGTTCATCTACACATCCAACAGGTACCAATTTATACATCATAATAAGTTATAGATTGTAGATAGAGTCTTTTTGCGTACACAAGCAATTTATATTATAGGATTACATGTACATGAGTCGTGTAACATGACCATCCCTCACTTGCAAAAAAAGCCATGTCTACTAAGTACTATATTATCTGCCTTTTACGTTTTATCAGTACATATTATGTATCTTGAATTAGAATAGAATTGTTCACTTTGACTTGACGCATTCATTTTGTAAAAAAAACAATGGGAGATTGTGAAACCAGTCACCTTTTAGTCATCTTCCTATAAATGGATAGATATTGAAGTGGACGTGATTGTTTTTGCATGACAAGCACTATCGGATTAATACATCAGCATTACCAAGCTTGCTATCAGACCGGCTACATTTATCAACAGTCAACAGGGATTTTATGACCTCTTCTCCTTGCTCCTCCACTACTCTTTAAACATAAATTATGTTACATAATAAATGACTTGCATCTTGAGAAAATAGGACTGTATCATCAATCATGATACATCATCATTCAGCTTTATTAAAAATATAAATACAGCACGTAAATAAATATACCTCATTCAACAAACCCTATTAATGTGAACGCTTAAAACAAACCCTGTTAAACTGTCAGGAGAAGCACTTTTCTGATCTCGAGCGTATGCTACTTTACTAAATACGACGTTTAGAATGTGGTATTAGACGACAAATGTCATAAAAAGAAATTTTCCTCCCCTTTCACCCGGGGACCTGGCTTTCGAACTCGACTGACAATTGAAGGGACTATACAGCTAATCGAGTTGAGATGAGGTATTAGACGACAAATGTCATAAAAAGAAATTTTCCTCCCCTTTCACCCGGGGACCTGGCTTTCGAACTCGACTGACAATTGAAGGGACTATACAGCTAATCGAGTTGAGGTTAAAAACGGAATGTAAATAGTAGATTGATCTTATTCCTCTTATTACGGAAAAAAAGACTCGTCGGACGAAAGACAAAGAGAAACAAAAGAAGAATAAGTACATGTACCGCTTAAGGCAATTCTCCGCCTTGATTTGTTCCATAAAGATTGGTTGAAGATGACTGAGGTTACGGCGAATTACTAGACAAGCGCGAAGGGAAACAAACAATCTAGAACTATTCTTATTTAATATGGTACGTAACGCATGCATAGCCGTAACCAAAATATTATAACAACATTAATCCAATAATCCACGACAGCAGCACACACCTTAATTTTGTATTTGTTTTTTGAACTCTCTAAAAACCGGAGGAATGAGATAAAATGGTTAGTTGAGTTTTTGGTTTTAAAAATTTCTCAGGTAAATTTGGTGAAAGTTCTGGCTTCAAAAATTTAAATAAAACGTTGATGGCTATGGCGCCACTTATACTTCATTTTGCAACCTGTATCAAAAGATTGATAAAAAAGCTGATTAGAATTAGTTTGTTTTGTTTACGGCAAGATCAGTCATATTTACACATACCTATGTGCAAAAATAAGTTTGCAGATACCATATTGGATACCAGATATGCGAAAAATATCCACATGTGCCAAAAAAAATCGCATAAATATCTTTCCAAAAAGTCAGTCTAAGATTCGTACCGTACTCCAAGCATGTTGTCTATCATTTGTTTGCCATCCCCATAATTTGAGGTCCGTTTCTTTTATATGCATATGTATATATAACGAATGAGAGATGGAGGAGAGGAGTTGGGATTTTATTGGGTGGAAGTGAGACGAGAAGGGCAATAAACCGATGAACGCACTTAAGCTTAAGAAGACCGACCAAGTAAAAGACGTGACATTCAATTTATGCAAGACTCCCAAGGAGATTCCACTAAACGTAATAGTATGTGGCAGTGGAAAAAAATCCCTACAAAGATGGTGGAAAGGACAATAGCTTTAAAAAATCATTGTGTTTCCGTAATGTTTTGCTATGTACCTACATACATATATGTCCATTGACCATACTGTAAAGTAAGCCTTACTTACTTTCATTACAGTCCATAATATCGATAGCCCCATGGTTTCCGACATTCTAGGTCCCCAAAAATAGCAAACATGGCATTTGGGGACCTATAGCAAACAACCCGAAAAACTTGGTGCTATTTTTATTACCATAAACTATTCCAAACTATCGAGATCCTTACAAATTAAACAATGTTGTACCATTAAAAATGCACTATAAAATAAAAATCCATTTCCCCCACCCGCTCAAAATTAGGAAAAATTACCATTATATATATACTGGGAAAAGTGGGAAATAGCACCCCATGGTATATACACAAAATACACTTTTACGGGGAAAGTTTTCCCCAAAACTCCCACAATTCCCATTATTAGGCATACTCATCGAATATTTCATGTAGCCCGTGGGAAATTACCATCTCTGAATGCAATGCCGGTGATATTGTTTTTATCGTCGTTGCTTTTTGAAAACATACTTGGTATACATTCATAATATTTCATATACGCATAGGTAATAATGCATAATGTATTATGTAGGTACATACTTGCACATAGACGCAATGTTTCGTTCCAGACGGACCTCACCACTAAAAATAAAATCGTTGCACATGTTTTAAAATCGTGAAATATAACCAAGTCCAACGTTTTAGTGTTACGAATCAATTACGATTACGCAGATTACGTTTTTGTAACTAGATATACTCTTTATTATTATATTTCAATTGCATCTAAATAGTAAAAACGGCACGTTTTTTAAAACATGGCTTGAAAAAAGGCTTATCTACAAAAAAGATCATATCCTATTACCAAAGATTTCATATTTTTGATTTAGTTATCACTGATAACTTATGAGGGAGAATAAAACTTAAACTTAAAACATGCTCTTTAATCTGCATACAATAACTGCATTTTTGAAATTATCCTCACTGATAACTTGGAAATATGGAATCTTGGGTAAAAAGACCTTTTTAATTGTGCATATTATGATTTTAAGTTGTGTGTGCAGATAACCCTTGAAGCAACGTTTTGAAAAATGTGCTGTTTTCATAATTTGACGACGTGTATATACTATATATATACGTTTAAAAAACAAATGAAAGGATGTCCCCCTAGGGGAAAAACAGATTGTTCCACATTGCAACACATTTACATTACATAATATACAATATTCAATATTATGCTACACTACATAACTGTGCTAGGATGCAAAAACTGGGCTGTTGGAAATTCTTAATTTGTTCCTTTTTCGGTAAAAAATCAAATAATAATCTAAACGGCTAATTGAATGTTTTTTTTCTCAAGTTTTCTCTTAAATTCGTATCGAAGTTTTCAAGTTTATATCATATTTTTTAAAGTTTATATATCGAAGTTACTTACTGATATTTTTGGTGAGTCAAAGCCTTCATACAAAAATATATTGTATAAAATAACTGCTAACAAATTCAGTGCGTAAAAGTAGGCGTGAGCCAAAAAGATAGCATCATAAAGACCCGACTTTATACATCATAAGAAATGCAGAAACAACTTGGAACAAAGTTAAGCGATGAAAGAGTGGAATGGCAAGAAAAAGGGCGATGATGACTATGACAAGCAAACTTGCTTGCTCAGTGAAGCTCTACTTTTACTCGAGAAGACACGAGTTGTTTTGTTTGTTGCTGTGAAGCAAGACTAGGTGAGCATCATCATCATAATAAAATACGTTTTCTCGGACACGTATTCATTTTGAAAGTACCTTGCTCCTTCTAGACTCTAGAATCTAGAGTATTCTCTTTTGTTCTTCATGTTGGTTTCCGTTCATCTTTCAGTATATATTTGCTGGAAGAAAATCGGATGAATACGCTGATTGCCGTACATTGCATGTATACATTTAGTTTTTGGAGTGAATATTGTATGTATAGGTAATAAACTATTGTAACAGATGTAAAAACTATTCGCTAGAACAGGTATTGAGATCATTCCCTAATTAAATGACATTACGCAATCGAAATTACGAAATATGCTTATAACCGTCACGATTTGGACCATGTCATAGGGTGAAAATTGATCACCTTTAAGAGACATATCGATTAGGCCAAGTTTTGACCCCGGGACACAGACGGGTGGACAGAAATTCGGAACGATCTCAATAAATATTCTAGCGAATAGTTAATAAATAGGTTGCAACTTTTTATCAATACTAGAAGTTACCCACGTTACACGCTGGTCCACTCTCCAAGTTTTTTAAAGTTTCACTATATATGTATTAATATTTTGTAACCTTCAATCCTTCATACCATAGACTTACTGACACTGAGTTGCCGCATTCAGTAATGTTGATTTGATCCAACTTCCAAACCTGTCAGCATCATAACTTTTCATATACTAATATCCCTTCAATAGCTAGACTTAACTAACCTTATATTAGGAAGCAGCATACTTAATACTTAAGTATACAGATTTTCAGTTTTTTCCTACTCCAAATAAAAGTTTTTATTATATATTCAGAGGATCAGCTCGCCCAACTTAAGGCAAGGCGTCTTTCTTCTCACAGGCCTATCCAGTATTGCCTCGCACAGAGCCAACATAGGATTGCACCTTTTCACCACTCGGCTACCGAGGCTAAGCTTTGTCACCATGATCTCATTTCCCTTGTAAACGCACCTTAAAACCGTTCATATGTATTAGTGTATTATCTAGTGATATATCACAATAGTCAATAGTAACTGGTATTGGCGTATGTACTATTTGTT
>JAITYZ010000487.1:0-11510 GCA_027744595.1 Paronellides praefectus | reverse complement strand
GTTAACAAACTGGCAAATATATAAAAAACAGCAGAGCAGTAGATGTAAAAAAAGCAATAGTGGCAATGCACCATTCTCTTCTTCCACGTCATATCATATCTCATGGTATAAAGATCGCACACGCACACACACTGCTGCTCTCTCATATCAAAATATCCTTAACCAAAAAAGCATTATATTATAGACTCATGTTTTTAATGTTTATGGTTAATGGTAATGGAGATGCTAATGGCTGCTGTTGAGTCAAAAATTATTATCAAAAGATATATATTTTTTTCTTTTTTACTTCACAGACAGCTCGTATTCTTCTCCTTCTGCTGTATGTATGCTGCTTATAGCTCTTTTTCTACTTTTCTGTGCCTCCTTTTTTATGTGATAGGGTTTTTTATTCTCTCTCTCTCCTTGAAATGTTCTATGACAAAATGCACATATCACAACAACAGTTTTCCTTGCAGAGATACATTTTTTTGTGCTATTTAAAATTTCTATAAAGTCATTTTTTACAACATGCATACATACATAGCTTGTCTATATGTTTTAAACTTTTTTTAAAAGCTTCAGCTCTTTGATCGACTTTGTAATGCAGAAAAATATAAAAATCTCTTGTTAAAATAAAAAAGTGAGTTTTTTAACAAACGTTTACATCACACATGCATGCAGATATAAAATGTTTTGATGTCCTGGTTCTTAAAATCGTATAACGTCTTAAAACGCATTTTTCCTTTTGGCTTGCTGAAAAATAAAATCAAAAATCTCAAAAGGTTATCCTTTAGTTTGATATAAATATCATGATGACTGTTTAGTTTTGTTGTGCTGCAACTGTTTTATTACTACTGCTGCACTACATACTATATTCAAACGTTTTTTCCTCTTTTCATGATATTTTTTTGTGTGTGGCCATTTGCTTGATATGATGTTAACTAGTATCAAAGGAGTATATTATTATGAGAGTTAACAGCTTTTGAACTAAAAATAATTATGAATTGGTTTAATGGTGATGGTGGTGCTGATATTGCATAAAAAAGTAAGGTCAACCCACAACAACTCCTTACTACATACAAAGTAGCCTTTAATACTCAAAAATATAGTGAGTGATTTTGGACCACTATATAATAATAAAATAACATAAAAAAGCTCGTAGCAAAGTAGCAAGGTAATATGATGTATATTATTTGCCTTGATGGCTTTTACCGTTCTTATCATCATCAGAGGAAAAAAATGGGGTTCAAACTACCAAAGTTAAAAATATATGTATTTTCTTCTCTCTTTGCGTGTTTGACTACTTTGTACTACTCTACGTAAGACATTCAGCATTCATTCTTGGAGCATAGTATGGACTTAAGTGCAGTCGACTGAAATGTATGGATGTCGATGGATATTTTTTTTATTTGGTTGGCTTATGTTTTCCATCAAAAAATGCATCAAGAGTACAAAACTGGATTGAAATTTAATGAAAAAAGTGCGTGAATTTATTTTTTAGCACTGCTGTAGTCCAATTCATTTCCGTCGTCACACAAGCAAAATGGCATGCCCAAAAAATCAACTCTTTTTTTCAAAGAGAAAAACCACAAACAGCATCCGCATTCAATATAACTTGGTATAAACATACAAAAATATACACACACCCTTCTACTCAATCCTTCCTTTTAGCAAAAGCTTTGATATATTTACGACTTACTGTTCTTTCCTCTTAATGGATTTAGTAATTTACATTAGAGGGCCATCATGAATTGTGATGGATGGTGATGCATGGTAGTTGATATGATAGACATTTTTTCTCAGCTCAATGTGGTTTGTTGAGAGCGGTACACAAGAAGTACTTACATCAGAGCAGCGTAGGTTATAGTGTGTAACTTGATATTATAATGTTTTTGCTTTTCCCCCATTAAAACCCCGTCAACATCATTGCATTATATTTATGTTTGGAATGGAAAAAGAAGAAAAAAATGTCTGCGGAATTGTAATCGTTTTTCCATATTTCTTTCGAGTAGACAGATTAGATAGACAAAATTGTTAATAATAGTAATACGGTACATTTGGAACATTTGCACTCTTTCTCTGGACATTTTACAAACTTGAATGGATGGTTGTGTGTGTTATTATTAAACTCTCATGTATGTACTTCAGTGGTGAAGAGAAGAGCAACCAAAAAAAGGAAGAAGATAATGTATTTGCTAACTTTTAAAATACTTTTTTTTCTTTCGAGTAAAGCAATAAGAGTGGAAGATGCATGTGTGTTTACATTTTGCAAATGGTATTGTAAACAATTCATCATCATCCTATCTCTCTCTCTCTGTTTGTTGTCCGGATGGCTCTTGAGATGGAAATGGGAATCCTGTTCCTTGTTATTATATTCCTCTTATCACATCTTATACTCTTTTTTTGCCTTGTGTCTGTCTTGTGTGGGTTATGTTATATTTATGGAATACTTTTTTTCTACACAATCTTCTTTTGCATCTTCCTTACTCCTGGGTAATAACCAATGGAGGAAAATCGTAAATGAGTTAAAATTAAAAACGACTTTTTTCAACTTTCAAACTACCTCATTATGTATATTCATGCATGCATGAATACTATGAGTTTGTTGAGAGATAAAATGTGTATTTGTACGTCTTATGTAACTCTTTACATATTTTTCTGCTGACAACAGAAAAGCATTTATGAATTTGATGACATGATTGGTCATGGTCATAATATTTTTACTCTTTACTTTAAACTAAGCTTCACTTCTACGTCGTATGTACTTTTATTATGTTCTTGTTTGTCAAGCAAAACATTATGTTCATACTGGGATCTCTGTGGCTAGTGTATTTGATTGTTGTCATTTCATAAAAAAGTCTGTTGTGATTTTTTTGTTTTTACTCTTGTTTGTGAACATGATTTTTAAAAAATATATACGCTTTATGGACACACATGAACTATGTATACATTACGTATGTTTGTATTTGTATACGCTGTGCATATACCATGTCATTAGGCTACTACATAACTTGCAAAGCTACAATAATAATTATACAAAATTCCCAGCCACAACGACGACGGCATCGACCCCAATAATTCGTCGCACCATCATCATCATGACCAGGAAAAAAATAAGAAGAATAAGAAGAAAAAAATAATGATACGTCATATTATATACTTATATAGCCTGTAGCACACAAAAAAACGCACAAAGGTTACAAAGAGCAGTGCACTTGGAAGAAACTCTCTCAGAAAAAAATATGTACTACAATGTGAACAGAGAAGACTGAAGAAAATTACCTCTCCTCCCAAAGCGCAAACAAGGAGAAAAAAACTCACAGAAAATAAACAACAAAGCAATGGAGAAATGAATAAGAGTCTGCAGCTCTCTCTCTCTCTCTGACAAATAAAGGAGGAGTGGAGACAAACAATAATAATATATTGCACTTTGTCCTTTATTGTTTTCACTTCACAGGTCAAAGCTAAATAAGCTTTTAAAAAACGGAACGTCAGCGGCAGAAAGAAACGAAGAGAGAGAGAGAGAAACAAACAGACAAGGTTTAAAAATTAACATGCAACCGAATTCAAAAAAAAGTTTATTAAGTCAAGTCTTCTCTTTTTTCCATTTAGTCCACCCTCTAGTTTACCAGGCATGCACACATTTTGCTTTAGTTTGAGAGAAAAAAAAGAAGACAATGGGACTGTTCTCGTCGTCGCGAATCATCGTTCCTGTCGTCAAGAAAAAATATTAACAAAAAGGGAAACATGCATGCATGCATGCATTCCATACAAACACGTAATATTATTACATTTCACATTTATGAAACAGACAAAGGAATTGGAAAAACACAACACATGTACCACATCTTGTAGTATGCATGCATGTTTCTAAAATGTACTACGCTTTATTTGTATGCAGGCATGTTTTTGTTCCTTTTTTTCTTGGCAAAAAAAATATACTTAAATTATAGCAACATGGAATGGTTTAAATGAGAAAACAGGCAACGAGAACAGATGAAATAAATGATTCACCCGATGAGACCTTGTTTTTTACGGCGTCGTCAGTTGTTGTTGTAGCTTTCGTTTTACAGCGGCAGCAAACGTACAACCAAAAAAACGCCTTCACATATCACACATCGACTCACACAACAACCAAAAATTAAACTTGAATGGAATATTTTTTCGCAAGCATGTTTGCTTTTTCTCTTAAATTACGATGTGGTGTGTGGTAGTGGCGGTGGTGACGTTCGTAGTGGTGTGCAACGATGAGTTTTTTGGGATATGAGATGAGCTATGTGTTAAAAATCTAAGACCGAATAGATGGGATTTTGTAAAAAGAAAAAAATGCAATAATAATGATGATGGGTAAAGGTAATTTTTGCGGCTTGCATGGTAGGTGGTGGTGGGTGAATGGGATGTACAATATTATGTTTGTAGGTATGTACATATATCTGTAGTCTATACATTATGTAAGAATACATGCACGCTTTTGTTCTTTTTTCTCTCCTTTGTATACCGATCCACCTAAAACGTCCCATTTATTATGTCAGTTCATCGTCAGTCAAAAGAGCAAGCGAAAAAAATAGTAAAAAAGCAAAAAAAACTTTGTTATTTTTTTCTCTCTCTAAAACATTGTCCGCTGATTGAAAGAGTAGTTCTATGAAATAATAATTATATTCATTAAAAATCCCATTTTCGGTCTAATGGTTACCTCCTCTTTCCTTCCTATTTTTTTATCCTGGGCTTATATATACGTCTCTCTCTTGCAAATGAATGTGTACATACCTATTTTTTTAAACCTACAACCCAACATCCCATAATAGCAATAAAAATAATCATATCCATAATGTACCTAATACCTAAAAAAGAGAAAGAGATAACTAACTATACATTCATATAATAATAATGATAACGAAACTTTTTTCATCTTTTCAATACATTCGGTTTTTATAACTTTTCCTTTTTGGGTTTTTGATGATAATACAAAACTGATAATCACGATTATCCAATGATAATATCTTTTCATGATGATCCTGGTCATGATGATGATCATCATGACGACTGATGACAAACGTCGGTTGTGTGATGATGATGATCATCAGACCGCAACCTGACAAAATTGGATTCATCATGCATGCAATACATACATACATACAATTGCCAATTGGACATATGTATGTATGTACAGTGTACAGACCGACAAAAAATTTGCACATTATAACATGGACGTGAACAGAATATATGGTTGCAATTTTACTTTTAGCGTATTGAGTAAAATACATGTATAATATGTTAGGTATACATCATGTAGAGTGAATGGTTAAAAAATGAATTTGAATGAGCAGACAGGAAGTTGACCTTTAAAAAGAAAACAGGTTACATTTTTGTTGTCTACTAAAATTTTTCCAGCAAAAAGAAAATTAAATGGGAATACGAAAAAATATTGGTTGTATTAATAATGATGATGACGTGGATGATGATGATGATGATGATGATGGTCGTGATTAATGAATATACGTAAATTACGTTTGCATATTTAATAAGCCTTTTTGCAGCTCATCATCCTCCTCTCATGATCAAATTAAAGCTGTGCGTTGAAAAGGGATACGTGTCATCATGGCTATCATGTATCACGCAAAAACCCACATACGTTTTTTTAAATGCAACAACATGCAACTTTTAATTTGGAAAAACAGGAATGAATTTCACACCTTTTTAATTGCAAAAATCCTACATCCTTAGAACAACAATAACAACAGCAGCATAAGCAGAATATTATTTAGAAAAAAGAGACATGGACACTGCGCACACGGCACAAAGAAACAAAGCAACAGTGCAACAGTCACGAGTGAATTAGCTCATTATACATTCTTCACACATACGCGCACAAGCAGTAGTAGTAGTAGTTTTCAGGATGCCCGTTTGTGACGACGAGGATGATGATGACGATGGTATAGTGGGATACATGCGGATGTTAAAAGTTTTTTTTATTACAAAAATGCATAAAAGCAAGTTACACTCAAAAGTGGTTTTTCTTCGGAAAAATTGTGTCCTTTCGTATTTCTGTACATTATGTTATCTTACATGGATCAAGTCGGGATTTATATAATGTGTAGTTTTCCCGTCAAATCCTCATGTTTTTATGTTCATTACCTCTGCATTAAGAAAAAAGTAGCGTTCGAGGTTATAGCCAGCTAATGAAGGGAAAAAGGAAAAGGGAATGCCTACTTAATTGCTCACCAACTTACATTTCTTCTTTTCTCTTCAACCTTGGCAAAAAAAATCAAAGTTGGGTTGTGTGATTATCTGCTACCACCACACTGCATCACCGCCCCGCTGCGCGTTGTGAGTTTTTTTAGTTGGCTTTACCTTTTTTCCACTTTTTGAGTAAAATCAGATGAGATTATTCAAAAAGTTTTTTTTATTCATTTTACAATTTACGGTATAAAAGTGTAAAAGAGGAGAGGTAGAGAGAGAGAGAGAGACCACCTGAAAAACGTCTATGCACAAAAAAGATCCATTATTCATTACACGAAGTACAAACTGATTTGCTTGATTATGTAAGATAGTGATTTAAGATGGTGCGAAGTCATTAATGATAGTAATCATTTTGTATTTATCTATGTTTTTTTCTTGTTTCATTTCAGGTAAGTCCACCAAATTTTCCTGCTTTTTTCTTAAGGAGAGGATGATGATAAAAGTTTGTAGCTAAATAGCGCCGATTGATCAGTTTTCCATCTTCTGCGCAAAGCCATGTGAACGCAAGTTACAACCACAACATCAGCAGAAGCGTACATTATACAGCTACTTTATAAAGTGGTCGTATGTCTTCTAAAAACAAATTCCCTTGTGTCATTTAACAACAAAGGTAACTCGTACATTTTATCGTAATTGTCAGCATGATTTAATGTTGTTTGCGTAAGATTCAATATAAATATTTCATGAAAACACCTGTCTGAATTCCATAATATTATAGCACTATGGCACAACGCCAACCAACTATACTCATAAACCTATATAGCCATGTGTATAACAAGCATAATATGTAATAGAAGGAAAGGCAATGTTTGATAGTTTACACTTTAACAACACATAATAATGTGTAAAATGACAAAATAAATGGATTTAAAGAGAAGAAAAAACATTGTATTTTCTCTGCAGAATATAAAAAAAAATATTTGAATAAAGCAAGTGTGTGTATAAAAAAACGTTACATGAGTGAGTGGATAGCCATCACATCCTCACAAGTTCCCATCAGTCATGCAAAGACTTTACGTTAAAAAACCATTTAATCCACTTGAATCATGTACCTATTGCACACTTATCTCTCTAAAAATAATTTACGACTGCAGATAAGAAGACTACTTAACTACTGCATATATAGTATACTATATAGCCCAGTTTGAGAACAACCATTTATTTCATTTTGCTGGTTTGCTTTCAGATATTTTTCAAAGAAAAACTTGAAAAGTATGGTTTATTCGTAGTAAAAAAAGCAGTTATTATAGTGGTAGAAACAGACCATCAGCAAGACAAGTTTTTTTATAGTGGCAAAATATGTAGTCTGGTGTGTGTAGTATATATGCATATTATTATTGCACGTCTTTTATTGCTTTAAGATAAGTCGTGTATAAATTTTTGCATTTTTATGCGAATCAAAAAGGGTAAAATTAGTTTGTAGCAGCTTTTAATCAGTAAAGCTTGAAGAAAACGACACAATTTAGCTTTCATCATTTTTTTATTTTCTAACATAACATATTTTACAGTAAAAGGCTTAAGGAAAAAACATGGTAAAGTGAAAAAAGAAAAAATGTGGATTATGCAAATTCTCTCTTAATTGAAATTTAAAAAATGTAAAACAAGCAAAAATTTGGTTAGATTGACTTTCACTAAATTTTTATTCTCGACCTCACAAGATTCAACTTTGCAAAAATATAAATATTTATTAAAGCAAATATACATATGTATTTATACATACATATCTATATACTTATATGAGCCAAAACAATAAATTTTATTGCGTCTAATTTAGTGCAAGTGAGGCTGAGGCCAGAGTAAAACAAGTTGAAATTTCGCAAAATGGAATGCCTATCCATTATTTTTTCTGCTGCAAAGTAATATATTTGTCCAGCCAGGCATAATATCCCCAAGTAAATTGGCTTATTATTGTAATATGAAATCATGAATTTGCTGACATTGAATATTTCATGTCGTGGCTACATATCTGCTACAAAGTAATATATTTGTCCAGCCAGGCATAATATCCCCAAGTAAATTGGCTTATTATTGTAATATGAAATCATGAATTTGCTGACATTGAATATTTCATGTCGTGGCTACATACCATTTTCTTTTGCATTTTCAACTATTTATGAAGCCAATAAGAACATATCAAAAAAGTGTACACATAACATAATAATAATAGTATTTTTCTTTTTTGATTATTTGCTAAACAACATCGAAAAGTTTACTACTCTACCCAGCCCAGAACTTTATTCCCCATTTCTTTTTTTTCCTTCTTCTTTCCTCTCCTCTTCTCTCCCTGATTTGTGTACTTTTTTCTTTTGCTGTTTGTAACTAGCTTATAAACAGTTTTCTCGCAAGAAGTCTCTTTACTTTATAATACAATGTGACTCTCTCTCTCTCTCTCTCTTACTATTTATATGGAAATGGATACATTTTTTATACGCGAATACATGATTTGTGTACTTTTTCCTTTTGCTGTTTGTAACTAGCTTATAAACAGTTTTCTCGCAAGAAGTCTCTCAACTTTATAAAATACAACATCTCTCTCTCTCTCCCTCTTACTATTTATATGGAAATGGATACATTTTTTATACGCGAATACATGTTTTTTTTGTTTTGTGTCACCCATATCGTCACACATTGTGCCTATTGGGTTGTGGAGATCATTTAAGCATCCAAAAGTGCTTGGTTTTCTTCTGCTAACCACTGTACGACATCCTTACACACAAACACACAAAACAACTAGACATACACACACGCAAAACTACTGTTATAACTTTTATAGCAATTTTCTTCTTCTTTTTTTCTCCTTATTTTTCTCTCTTTGGCCTATATGGTCTCTGGCTAGCATTCAAGTTTTTCTCCTTCTCCGGTTTTATTTACAACACAAGTTAAATGGTTAGAGTTTATTACGAGGGAATGTAATTTTTTCCCTCTTTCCTTCTCCTTCTTATTATTATTATTATGCATGTGTACATATTTATATTAATACAACTATTTTTTGTGCATTTACTACCAAATATAAAACTTACTACCGCTATACATGCTACTACTTGTTTTTTTTCTCCTTTACCACCACCGATATGCTTCCTTTATAAAAATGCCTGAAAAATATGTAACTTGTTTATGTTTTATTTATGTCATGTCGTCTATGTTTTCTTGAGGATTTTTCTTCTCATCCTGACCATATTACATTTACTTGTAAACATACATATTAATATATACATACTTTTGTCATATTCATTCTTCATCTTCTCATTGTTTCATATTATATATGCCCATTCCATTACATTTACGTTGTTTGGTATGAATGTCTCCGCTCCAGAGTCCTGACTTGTATGTATTGTAGCGAGTATGTATATTCATACATATTTCCTTCACTCATCATATTTTTTTCTTCTCCTTTTCTTCTTACTAAACTCAGCATGCCGTAATAAAAAGTGACGATTCGATTTACGCACTTTACTTGGGTTTTGTCCTTCCACAAAACTTTTTCCCTTCCAACAAAAAAAATAAAATAAAAAAGTTGTAGTAACTTCTTTTTTCTCTCGTATACATATTTATTATTCCGTTGTTTTTTGTGTGCTGTTGTGTGTCTGTGTATCTAATCTTTGGCCCTATGTTTCCTTGTGCTCAGCAGTTTGGAAATTTTACACTCACAAACACACACAAGATAAATCCTTGTATGCTTCCTTTTTGTTTTGTGCTGATTATATATTCTCCGTAATAAAAAGTGACGATTCGATTTACGCACTTTACTTGGGTTTTGTCCTTCCACAAAACTTTTTCCCTTCCAACAAAAAAAATAAAAATAAAAAGTTGTAGTAACTTCTTTTTTTCTCGTATACATATTTATCATTCCGTTGTTTTTTGTGTGTTGTTGTGTGTCTGTGTATCTAATCTTTGGCCCTGTGTTTCCTTGTGCTCAGCAGTTTGGAAATTTTACACTCACAAACACACACAAGATAAATCCTTGTATGCTTCCTTTTTGTTTTGTGCTGATTATATATTCATGAAGTTAGAAAATCGTTTACACCCTAGCGCACTTAATCGTTATTGGGTTAAAATAATGTGCCATTTATTTACAAGGTTTTGCTTACGCAGAGATGAAATCTGGGATCTGACACATTTTGTATCATAATCTTTTTGTGAACATAAAAATGCATGTCTGTATACATTTTTTTTCTTTTTTACAAAAGTAATTAAATGGGAATTATTATGCATCGTATTTTAAAAAGTGTAACATTGTAAAACATTTTTTTATATACAATACCGGTTATGGTGTAAAAAAATGTAAATGGGAAGGTCTTTCCGGTGCATGAAACGCTTTTTGTTTGAGGTAGCATTATTTTTTTAAACTTGTACAACAAATACCTCTTTGTATTGTTTTCAAAGTGGTAATACCAAAGACGAAGAAAAATTGTGAATAGAGTGTATTTCCAGTTATTATGATAGTTACAGTTGTGCATTAATATGATTCATTTTTATAAACGATTGTGTTACAAACACTTCTTTACCGGTTTTTACTACACGACCAAGAAATAATCCCATTGCGTTACATACATTCCTATATATTTTTTTGACCTGACACTTTGCTAAAGCCGGGAGCATACACACATGCCGTGGCATAGAAAGACAAGAATTGTGTGTATTTTACATTTTACCATAACCAAGCCGCACTGTCCTTTGCCTGTCGTTTGTGAATATTTGCATTAAAGTTTGTAAAAAAGAGAATATAGTGGGCTATAAATATACAAAAGTATATACCTACGCATATTTTCTTTTTTTACCCTAGTTATTAAGCAGGCTTTTATTATAGCAGAGAGGAAAGGAATGAAACCTTTTTATTTCCTCTAGCTGCTGTTTACATAATATAAAAAATATGTACGCGTATACTTTTTTTATCACATTTGTGTGTAGGTACCAAAAATACAACACAACTTTATGCTGGACTCTTTTTTCTTTGGTCTCTCCAGTCAAGTTTATAGTGGCAAAGTAAAAAAAATAACCCAAAGTTCTCTATCCTCTCTGGTTATCATGCCAAAGCCGACCCCACACACGTATAACTTCTCCTCAGCAGCATATCACATTATCGCCTCACTCATTCACTCTCCGAGTAAAGTTAGGCAGAAGGTCGTTGCTGTTGGTGCTCTGCAGCGGTAGTTGAAACAGAGAAACAGGAACTCTCGTTCCTATTTTTTTAACCCTACCAACTTTTTTATCTACAAAAAGTGCATGAATTTATATAATATCGAGTTTTATTTTTCATATGTGCATGTTGCTACTTTATACAAATATGTATA
>JAITYZ010000486.1:0-12578 GCA_027744595.1 Paronellides praefectus | reverse complement strand
TAAAGAATGAGCTCTCATGAAGGTATCTATGTTATGTAGGTGTGTAAAAAAAATGTACTAATTTTGTATTGATATACTTTCTAGTTGCGTGTTGTATGTGTGTGGACATCTGATGAATTCAGAACGGAAAGTGAAATATTGTTATTCGGGAGTTCTCGGTTTGAATTGCCAAAATAAACACTCACACAACACGTTATAACATTGGAGGACATGTCGTATGGTATGGTATTAGCTGAAAATCCTTCCATGTACTTAAACGTAGGTATATATGTTTGAGTAGGCAATGGTCTTGGTCTCTAAAAAACATGGCACTGTTTACAGTTGGTTGCATGCTTTTTGTACTACAACTCTGATTGTACATGACTTTGAATGAAGGGAAAATTACTTAAGAGATTTATGCAATTAGGATTGCTCTAACCTAATTTTTTAGTTAAATTTTTAAAATGATGATTTCCTTAATAAAAAATTGAGCGTATACGAAAAAATTAAAAATGCATTAAAAAATAAAATCTATTTGAAATCATAATTTCTGGAAAAAAACCCTTTCCAATAATAATCTAGGTAAACATTAGGACTTTTTAAGAACAAAGTATATTCAAGTGTGGGTCTACAACGTATAATGCCCAAGAAGCAATGGTGAAATGTATTTACATATGACATTATTTTAATACAACCAATCGGGTTGATTGGGAAGCAAAGTGTTCCCCGCAGTCAAAGTACCCGTTGATGATCAAGTATTGGGAAGTGTTTTAGTATATTTGTTTATAAATAGAGCTTTTAACGAGATTTTATGGAAAAGTTGTTGACAAGGTCCTTTTATACGCTTGTAGTTATGCTAAAAAGAATTCGGAAGTTCCTTGCAGTTTTTGATATCTTTAGTGTGACCGGGACGTACTGACAACCAGACACATCAGAGCAATCTCTCACAATACCCCTGTTTGATTTTTGTTGTATTTGTGCAGTCATTAATGTACCTTATTTACATGTCGACTATGTACGCAAACAGGATTTTTTAAATAAATAAGTTCATATTTGCAGAAAGGCTTAAAGGCAAAGAGTAAATAGAAGAGTGTTCCAGAAATTTTACAGATAGCAGAGTTGTAGTGGGAGTACTTCCTTGCACAAACAGATGCCTAATATATACCTATCTATCTGGGTATCTGTTTGCTTACTCTAAAAACACTATATACCTATTTAGAAAACCCTGTTAGCAGCACTCGTGAGTCTAGATAAATTCCTTTCATCATCCCCATCATCATCATCATTTTACTTTCTCGCGTAAGTGAGATATACATACATACTTAAATTGGAATAATATTATTATAACTTATAACAACTCTTGTTTTCATTTGTATACACTAACATATACTTCAACATAATATCATACATTTATACTACACTACATACTATAACATCTCATATCGTATATTTTCATTATTATTGTAATTTCGTTGCCAATTCCAGCTAAAATGTTACAAAAAGAGCTTTTCCCCTGTAGCAGTCACACAATGACGTAACGTAGGTATATTCTAATACTTTCATATACACATATTATAAAAATACCCCCTTTTTTGCAAAGTGTCATTTTATATCAGAGAGATATATCTATCTACTATCTTTATCTCCAGGGAACCGTATATATGCCTTGTTATTATGTAAGCCTTTTTTTAGAGCATCTTATAATATATATGGCTAACTATGATGTGGCCAAAACAAAACGGCTTATCCAAATGACCTGAAATTTGGTATACCAACATTATTGGGGACCCTGACAACGAATATGACAACTAAAAGTTTCTACCCCCCACCTTCAACATTATTTGGGACCCTGACAACGAATATGACAACTAAAAGTTTCTACCCCCCACCTCTTCCCCCGGGGGAATGAATGAAAATAGGTAAACTTATGAGTTATAAGCTGAAAATTAGTATGGTCATGTAGTTTCATCTCCCGAACACGAATATGACCATTAAAAGTTTCTACCGTCATCCTTTCCCATCCGGGGATGAGAAATAAGAGTCAATTTAAGATTGAATTGAAAAATACACACATACAAGCTGTATAGCTTTATGTACGCTGTGCAAGCACTACAGAATTGATGGGGTGTGAGCAGTGGCAGTTTTTACAAGAACTCGGCGTTTATTTGTGAGTTTCTGGATAGCTGGAAATTTATTCGTGGACTGTACTACTGCAGGATATTGGCATTTAGTTGAGGGTAGCTGTGTAGTGTCATTTACTTGGGGTATAGTTAAATTTAAATAATTGCATTTATTTGGAAATCAGTGATAACGATGATGACATGCGAGAGGAAGAACGAAAGGAGAACATAGAGTAATGCCCTCCTCATGTTGAGGGCTGGGCTAGGCCAAAATGTGTGCCAGGAGCCTGCCTATATGTTAAATGTGTTCGAAGTTTTTGCAAGATTTCTCTTGCAACGGGTGTTCTCGTAATGTAATATATATGTAACCTTAGCCGGTCCATAAATTTTTTCCTCATCATTATCATTATAATCAACAATTTATCATCATTTCGAGGGTGAACATGTTCATTTCTAACCGGGATATCCTTATATATATTTTTTTCGCTTGTGCATGCAATCATAATTATGATTTTTTTTCATCCAGTTTCCCTATTACCTATATACTTTGTTATGTCTAAAACAAAAAATATGTGATGCATTTTTATTCAATATTCAAGGATACATACACATGCATGCATATCACTAATTTCTTCAGTGCGCTTCATATAAACATACATATTTTTATTCTTTTATTGGGCAACTATTAAAAAAATCTAACGGTACAGTATGCACAAAATGCTTCCATTCCGAATAAAGAAAACACAATAAAAATAGTAAAAGTAAGTTTGTTAGTAAAAGTTGAACACGAACCACACCAGAAAATACACTCGGGAACACGACATAATATTAGAATTTACCTATTGAACAGTATGACTTTTTGGCAAATAATATAATCAGCAAAGCAGCAGGAGTACTTATTTATTTAAGGACACCACCAAAGCGGAGTGAATGTAATACGAACCGGGACTCGGCTGTGTGCGTGTGTGTGGGGTGCTTATATGCGTGAATCCATTCGTGCACCCAAGACATTCTTTTACCAAGCGCTCCAGGTGTTTAGAAACAGAAAAGAGTGAAGCTGACACCACCACCGAACTGTAAAAAAGGGAATTAATTTTGTTATACCGAACTCTTTCCTTCGTATTCTGCTATATCATGATCTGGAGGAAATACTTGAAATAGTTGAAATGCGTTTCATTCTTGAAATGCATACATATCAACACCCACTACCAAGAGCAGAACCGGATATAAAATATTTTACCCGTGCAAAGCCCATAATGGTATTAGACTTATAGACGGCACCCTTCTCTACACCAACAATATAATACAGCATAGATCATAATAACGTCCGTCGTTCGTCTCACGACAAACCAATAAAGAATTTTTATGGATGTAGTACATACTACTGTTGCAGTAATATTGACAAGCATGGTTTTAGAAGCAATCATTTATCCTTGTGTCATTTATTATACAATTTATCATTCTCTTTTTTTATACTGTTCCATGTTTCATCCCTTCACCAAACAGCTAAAATTGAATTCGTGTGAACGACCAGCAGTCTGACAAGCCACGGAGAAGAGCTGCCATTACCACCACTGCACTTCATTTGTTTTATGATTGTTGGTTTGTTTGCATATAGGGAGCCATGGAGTAACGTTCCATTTTGCATGAGGACTCTCTGCGCTTTGGAAATTTGGATGGAGCTATGCAATAAACCTGTAAGCCTTCATTGACTTGAGTTCTTAACACTTAATCAAGCGTGCAAGCAGCGAATAAGAAAGATTGTTTTGTTTAAAAAAAATTCTAAATTAAACTCTTGTGTGCATGTGAGAAGGTTGCAAATTAGTATGCTCCAAAACTCCCCTGAATACACAGCGCTGTTGTAATAATCATCATTATCAACATCATCAACAGCTCACCACCAGTATCATCATATCACACAGGCGGCAGGGATATAGTAGTGGTGGTATGTGTGAGTGTGCAACTTCTTCCGACTTGTTATTCTTGTGCAAAGGTGCACAGCGAAAAAAATATCAACCGCAGCAACAACAAAGAGTAGTTGTGTAGGTGTGAGAACAGGAGCGACTGCTTGCCAGTAGATTTCCTTGCTTGTTGTGGTGCACGTTGGATATTGTAAAATGGTCTATAATCTGAAAAGATAAACCCATGATCTTTCATTGTGACTCTTTTAGTCAGTCTTTGGAAGCTGTTAGAATTTAAACGGTGCCTGTAGCAAAGAAAAGAAATCAAAATGTCTTGACAAAGAACAAACTGCTTATAAAAAAATTGAGCACAATATATTTGTGTGCAAAATCAAATATCATATTATTTATCTTTTGTGGATCAAGTTGTCTTTCTTCTGGTTGTTGGTGTTAAGTGAAACTTTAATTATTTTTTTTGCGAAAAGTGCATAGGTCCCTATGTTTAATTGTTTTGAAATAGTACAAAAATCCCAAATTTGCACAATCTCAACTCAATCAAGATGAATAGCACGGGAAACGGGGACATTTTCATGGATGTGTACCCTATCAAGAATCCAGAGTACATGACAGTCTATGAGTGTGAAAATATTGAGTTGACAACGCTGAGGAAATGGGTTGGGAAAAATTGGAAACTGAGTGTGTACGCCTCTGCCATTTACGTCGTTTTGATTTATTGTGGACAAAGTTGGATGAAAAATAGGCCTGCATATGACCTACGCAAGTGGCTCACTAGTTGGAATATCATTTTGGCCATTTTCTCACTCATCGGCTTTTCCAGGACGGCTCCAGAACTCTTTCATGTGCTCTCACAACCTTACGGATTCTACACATCTGTGTGCACAAGGTAAGCGGATAAAAGAAAAATAAAGTANATTTTCTCACTCATCGGCTTTTCCAGGACGGCTCCAGAACTCTTTCATGTGCTCTCACAACCTTACGGATTCTACACATCTGTGTGCACAAGGTAAGCGGATAAAAGAAAAAATGACAAAAAGGCAATATACAAAGTAAACATGATATTATGGGGTCTGCGGATAAAGAGTGTGATTGTTGCTGAATAGGAAGAATGTTTTTGTCAAGTCAGAAGAAGTATAATGGACAAATAAAAAATAATTGGGTGTCACTGCACGTCACACACCACCGATGACAAGTCATATCGTTTGTCCTTTTCTCATGATGGCATCAAAGAACGATTTACCCCATTATTAGGTCAGGTGTCATCATGATATATATCTCTTTGTCAATATGTGTTTTTTAAACCTTTTGTCCCTTGTCATCATCTACCAACAAACAAACAATTTGTAGTAGAATGAAAAATATAGCAGGCTAATAAAGCATGCTTCAGATCAAAGTACACCAACAAATGACAAATAGTCAATATAGCTTGTATTTTGTTTATTTTGTGAGAAAAGGATTGATGAGGTTTTGTTAAGGAAATTAATAAATGGATTGAAAAATAATTTTTATTTTTAAAAAGACGTGGGCACAATACAGCCACCGCCTGTTGGGGCTTCCTCATGACCATGTCCAAATCAGTAGAGCTTGGAGATACTGTGTTCATCGTGTTGAGGAAACAACCACTCCGATTTCTCCACTGGTAAGTGAATATCAATTAGCAAACAACTTAAAAATAACTTAAATTTCTACAGAGAACGTGTCTCTGTTCAGGTATCGTCCTTCTCCAGGGCAAAAATTGATTAAATGTCAAAAAAATTATTGACAAAGTCCTCTATTTTTAAACTTGAAAAGGTTGCGTTATGCAAATGTCATGCACATTGCATTGATTGGACAGAATTAATGTTCAATTAGTGTTAAACTAATGTACCAGTTCAATACCATTAAGGATAGTTTTTTCCTGAAACTGTTCCAGTTGCCCCGAAGATGCAAATTGTGTCCTGCAGCAGTGAGCAAAATTCTACATTATGTTTATTGAAAGAGGAGACTCGAATCAAGTTTCCTGTACGAATCTTCTGAGCTACAAATGTTTTTACATGAAATAAATAGATCCAGTTAACCAGCCGCTACAACTTTGTCTCTTTTCGTAGCATTGTTGCACTACTAATGATATGAGTTGGCATACTTTTGAATATTTATGAATCTTCCACTGTAAAACTATCATCATCATCTCATCACGTATTATTATAATATTAAGTTTGTCTTTGCTGTTTCACCACTACTACACTGAATATTTTGTGTGTTGAATAGTGTAGCCGTCTACCACATAGCATCTATCCTAATAACAATAATACGTAATGATTATATCGCTATCAAAGATTACCTTTTACAAAGAAGTTCAAAAAAATGTAGCTCATGGTAATGGGACGACGAGGGCGTATAATACTATATGGAACATGTAACTTCCTTTCACTACTCTCCATATCATCTCTCATTCCATCAAATACCTATTTTTGTCTGCATGCTTCCTATAAAAATTAGATACGTCTGAACATCATCAAATGGGATGATGCTAATATAATTTATAAAAGAGTAACAAGCTTACTGAAATAGAGCACATACACTTGACAAGTACAGGTTTATATTTTCTCTCTTGTAAAGTTTCCATTTCAAGCGTCATGCAAGCATCACCATTGCAATTGCAGTGTTTTAAAAAGGCCATCTTATAAAATCTTCAATTTAGCAGACATATCGTCAATATGTTTTACGTTGCATGAATTTGTTTTAAAATGACTATATTCTCATGCAAGAATTTAAGAAATTGTTTAAATTGTACAAAAGCGGTTTTTTTGTCTGCATGCTTCCTATAAAAATTAGATACGTCTGAACATCATCAAATGGGATGATGCTAGTATATCTTATAAAATTGAAATTTATAAAAGAGTAACAAGCTTCGATACTGAAATAGAGCACAAACACTTGACAAGTACATGTTTATATTTTATCTCTTGTAAAGTTTCCATTTCAAGCGTCATGCAAGCATCACCATTACAATTGCAGTGTTTTAAAAAGGCCATCTTATAAAATCTTCATTTTAGCAGACATATCGTCAATATGTTTTACGTTGCATGAATTTGTTTTAAAATGACTATATTCTCATGCAAGAATTTAAGAAATTGTTTAAATTGTACAAAAGCAGTTTTTCTCTTTTGCCTTTCCACAAGCTAATATTGATATTCACAGCGTTTCCCCGATTACTTCCAATGAGTACTTCCCTACATATACCTATGCGCATGTGGATTAATTATTTGGTTTACTAATTTGTATACATAGCAGGAGAAGGGGTTGTGAATTTTTCATGGAATTGCAATGTTTTAGTTTGATGGGAAACTGCAGGTTGAAAATAATTATTACTGTTAATAATATTACAAAATGTATGTACATAGAAGCATATCAAAAGAAATGTATAAAACACCAAGTAGATATGCAGCATTTGATGCTCATTTCTAACATTCAGCTGCTGATTATAATGAAAAATGTGATAAAATACACTACTTGTTCTTCAAGAAAGTATATATTAGCTAGGTATTTACCGTTAACACTGTCCAACTATTTATCATGCTATACCACGCCATATCGTAATAATAATAGTGTTGCTCCAGTTCCAGCAAACTAGCTAGTTAGCCAAAAAAAAACCTTTATCCCCCTTCTTGTTCCGTTCGTTCCATTATTAAAAAGTATGTCGTGCATATTTAATACAAAAGCCAGTGTTGAATGTGTGGAGCTACAAATATCCTTCCTGATATCTTATTTCCTACCTTTGAATAATATCACATTCTCTCTTTCTCTTTTGCATTCACATTTTTTTTGTTATTCTATTACCTGGAGGTTGGTTTATTGTTATCCAAAAAAAGAATAAACCGGCTCCCCCTCCGTTTATATTATCTTTGCTAGCTACTTACGTACTTTTGGATTTGGAAGCACGAGACCGCTACTGATCAAGGTAGATGTAGAAGTGCACAATATAAAGAGCAAGTGCTAGTCCAGCTGTCGTGTAAATAGGTACATATTTTTTGGATGTATGTAAATGTCCAAAAGACATTTTGGAAAGGGAAGGTGTGTATGGCGAATATAATATTATATTCTTATGAATATTATCTGTAAAATAAATTGGTGTATATTTTGGATCCGTGTTCCATCGCATCGGTGGTGGTGTAGGTAATAATTGCAGTTCGTGAGTAAGCCAGAAAGAACACCGGTGCTGCAGCGATGGTAAATAAACTTTACCTCCTTTTTCCATTGCCCTGCTTCTACTTCATTTTTTTGGGTCCCGTCTCGGGTTTTTAACAAAATCCAACAACATGCAAAGCTCTTTTAGACTCTTAATTCAAGAAAGAACCGATCTTGGCTATTGCTACTATTTGGTGTAGAAAAAAATATTACGATGAAGTGAAAGAGGGAAGAAGGGGTTTAAGCTGTATTTTTTCATCTTTTAAAAACATTCATGCATATAAAATAAGAATTTAAAATGTATCGGGAGAAGAAAATAGAAGAGAATGTTATTAATATTGCATTTATCATTTAAATTGAGTAAAAGGAATTTTGTGACGTGGATGCAGTATTTTAACCAGAGAGGCGTGTATGCATGCATGCCTGGGTTTATGTATGCTTCATTTATAATAGCGTAACGTAAAAGATAGATAGATGGGCAGTCAAGTTGACGTTGAGTCGAGCTATACTATTTTTGATAGAAAAGCTCGTCATAATAATATTGATTAGATAGCCATTTAAATGTCACCAGACGAAAAAGTTCACTTTTGCTTTTACGCATTTATGCTCCTGCTTTATATTGATTGCGTTCAAGATTATGGATATGGCCTTACGCTCGTACGCTCATATGCAACAGTTATAGCTAATTTTGGATGAATCAGAAAATTACTATATATTTTCGTCAGGAATAGATTCTTATTTCTCAGTGGATCAAGTTACCATTCAACATTTAATTAGGAATTTCAGCAAGGGTTTGAAGTTTGAATTAATGAAAGGGAATACAAAACATAATTATGTGTCTACATCAGAATTGCGTACAATGTTATTTTTTTCTCTTGAATAAACTTCGTTGCAGCTTTTAGTCAATATACCTAATTACATCAAAAACGTGAAATAAATACACGTAAATATAGAATAAAAATATATTTTCTTCTTATAACCCCCATTTAGTCATGCTTGCTAAAAAATAAGGAGTCACGTTGCTGAAGGGAAAGATGTAAATGTCAAGGCTTTGTTGTACAATGCGAAATGCGTCATCTATACATACATATATTTCCCATTTCTTCCAAACTGATTCATTCCAAAGAGACGACGCAAATCGAAGAACAAGACGAAAACCATCAACAACGAGAGGAATGTTTATTATTTTGTTGTACAACCAACTGGCATTTGTTTAAAAACATCCGTCCGTCCGTGTCCCATTCCATGCGGCATGCGTATATACTTTGATATACGGGAATAATCAATACTTTGTTATTCAATAGCGAAAACAGAATGAAATGGCCATGGCTTCCATTTGCGTCTTTGAAAGGAAAAAAAATCCACGTGTTTTCATTTGAACAAAATCTCAGGTCTACAAAATTCCTAAACTGTTTAGCTCACCCAAACTATGCTGTGATGGTTAGTGTATTCGTATAAACGCGTGTGAGGTGAGAGGATATGAAGAAAAAAAATAAGATTCAGCATTTAAGACGTGACTGAAAATAAAAGATGTTCATCCCAGTCTCCAATACTGTTATGCACAATTAGGTGACAAAAGAAGCAAAGCACATCTGCCTCTAGTCATAATACCTATATACCTTAAAGGGTGAAAGAATGAGACCATGAAGTGACACCATTGCTATTTTACTTAGTACTTTTGCTCTCTGAATGAATTAGCGTGATCGCCACATTACATAATATTACATTGACTATAATTTTTACCATTTACAGTCAGTTCCATGCACGCACATAAGAAATGCAGTGTGTAGTAAACCGTTTTTTTCCACATGTAGAAAGTTTTTTTTAGGAAGTGGAGGAGTATGTAGCAAACACTGGCAGCTCTCAAGAGTTACATGAGAGCGATTTTCTGTCATTGGAATTTTTGGAGAGATGCGGGATTACATAATATTTAATTGAGAAGATGCGGCTTTTTTATAGTGTCATAATCATAATCATCATCAACATCACGGTGATATGGGGACGCTAGAAGAAGAGAGATGAATGCTAATCTTATCCGGTAAATGTGGTCTGGGTTGAAATGTAAAGCTTTTCATCGTAGATAATCCTTCCTCGTCGAGTCATCATCACGATTCCTTATGATAAGGCATATAACAATGAAAAAAAACACACACGACACGACATGATGATGAAAGTGAACGTTACAAAAATTCGGTAAAAAATATGATGATAAATGATGTTTTTTTTCTACTACCTATAATCATCATCATCATCAACATCACGTTGATATGGGGACGCTAGAAGAAGAGAGATGAATGCTAATCTTATCCGGTAAATGTGGTCTGGGTTAAAATGTAAAGCTTTTCATCATAGATAATCCTTCCTCGTCGAGTCATCATCACGATTCCTTATGATAAGGCATATAACAATGAAAAAAACACACGACATGATGATGAAAGTGAACGTTACAAAAATTCGGTAAAAAATATGATGATAAATGATGTTTTTTTTCTACTACCATAATTACCAATTATGTGGACAGTTATACAACTTGCGTATAAACTATAAAAAATAACAACTCAACAAAAATGCATCAACGGCAAAACTGAAAGAGAAATATTATTTTGTTTGAGTAATCCTCTTTTACGTCACGCTATAGATAGCTTTATAGACATTCATTAGACATTGGTGTAGATGTGGTAGACCTTTTTTTACGCATTTACATTATGCAAGACCCATTAACTCTATTATTTGTATGTTTACGGCGTTTATTTGACATTTGATATGATAATGTGTGTACATAATGGATATTCTATACAATGATGATGATGATGATGAAAACCAAAATATCAAACAAAAATGAGTAGCAGTATGTAAATGGCCTTATATAGTGCGGCTAATATTCGTGTGCGGTATAGTATTTAATGCCAATTAAGTCCTATTTTTGGAATACTTTTTTGGAACTACTAAAAAAGTACAAACTACATACTTTCGATTATGTTATGTATATTACCTATGTGTTCTTAATGAAGTCTAATGATTTTGAATGTTGATTTTTGTGGTTTGCTTCTTCTTTCTCTCCAGGTATCATCATGTTACAGTATTCATTTACACCTGGGTAACTTATGAGGACTACGAGCCTTCTCTTCGCTGGTTCATGACAATGAATATGTTTGTCCATTCCGTAATGTACACATACTACGCATTGAAGGTAAAACACTAGTCATTTATTTGCTTTTTTGAATCACACTGCATACAAAGTCAAAGTATTAAAAAGAACAATGCAATGGACAAAGTATTCATAGTATACAAAATTAAAGAATGATGAATTCATGAATATATTTGGCAAGCATATTAGTAATATAATATGTAGGTATATATTGTAGGTAACGTAGTAGAATTGCATGGCTCAGAATAAACAAGCCGCATAGTAAAGGGATTTTCAATTTAATGGATTTAGTACCTTGTATTAAGTTCATAAGTAAATAAAAAAATCTAAATATTTTTTGCTACGATACTTCTAATTGAAATACAATACCTACTCACTATTTGAAAGAAAAGTATAGCATAAAAATGTGTATACCTGTTGGTAGGTTTTTTATCTTTAAAATTGTTGTATGTTGTATTGAAAACATGGCTAAAGAATAAATGTTATCGACGGAAGTTAAAGTATGAAGGCGCCTCACCGATGGGATAACGGGATAACGAATGTATTTTATCCAGGCGTTAGAAGTAAAAAATGGAGAGTGCAGTGTGTAAATTTACGTAATATTTGGAGAAAAGAATGACTTTACAACATACCTAGTAAAAATGACATACTAGAAACGCATAATATTTCTTTCATGGCCACATAAAGTAAATAGATGCGTCGCGTCGAGTGTCATAAACATAAAATATCAAACGACTACACGTGAAAATTGAATTTAATACTCGTCTCTACTCTTTCGCGAACCATTGGACGTTAAACTGAAGTCGGGATATAGGCGCATACATAAAAATAAAAAAATTAGGACGATTCACAACTCAAAGGACAGGATCATTATTTGCTGATTTCATTATGGTTGGTAAAGTATACTTAACCCAAATAAATTTAATTTTCAGTCAATGAAGATTCGCGTACCCAGGAACTGGGCAATGCTAGTCACCGTTCTGCAACTCAGCCAAATGGTCGTTGGAGTCTACATCAACATATACTCAATGTGGATAAAACGTAATTTAATAAAAATAAAAATTGTTTTTTTCTCGTATAAGCTGGTGAATAACGCATGGATATTTCTGTAACATTACTCTCGCTATTACTTCTCGACAATCAACTAATCTATTAGCGTACACAGCAGTCAAAAGTTATCATATTATTTAAACGGCGTGAAAACCCCTTTTCTACATCTGTTTTTTCTTTGATTTCCAGGACACG
>JAITYZ010000485.1:0-24748 GCA_027744595.1 Paronellides praefectus | reverse complement strand
TTTATTGTTTTCTGCTCATTTCATAAAATAACACTTACTTTCCCTGCATACATTTACATACATATGCATAGGAGATCCTGTGTGATCCGCCAGTGTGTGTCCTGTTCCTCTTCCTCATCATCATCAGCAGCAGCAGAAACACTTAGGGTCACACTTTCCAAACTTTGCCAACCAGGCTGACTAAATGACTGAGACTGATGCTGCCGAATGCCAAAATACCAGTGAACGATGAATGTCCAAGCCCATGGCAAATATATGCATGCTTATATTATGTTTGTCTGTCTGTCCATCTGTTATAGTTTGCACGATAACTTGGTAAAAATATCGTAATCATACTTTCCGTGGTTATTTTTTGCCGGGTTTCAACCCGACTCCACTTTTGTTATTTTTTTAGAATGAATTTTTGTAGGGAAATTGTTTTGGTTTCCTTTGTTTTTTTGTCGGTGGTGGGTAGAGTGGTGGTACGGAAAATGCCTAAAGTATTTTTTTTTTGCACATTTGCAACCGACTACTCGAATTTCTCTAATCAACCGACATTGCATTGTTTGTTTTCACTTTTACAACTAGCTGCACAACATTTTTTTCTTCCTTATTTACTTGGCCAATGTGTTTTTTAAAGCAATTTCCTTTAAAAAAAACAGTTTAGCAATCTTGTTTGCTAAGCGTGCACTAAAATAACAAATAGGCAAATGGAGAGCCTCAAACCAAGAGAAGTATACCTACCCATAAATTTGAACACAAGTAGGTAGTTTATTGACACCAGGTATTAAGCAATATCAAATTTATTGTTTTAATGCCTCGATAAGTAAACGTGGCCATTTCTTCTAGTAGACTCATTTGTCATTGTCGACAGATCATAACAATTACCTACGTAAATGTGAGGGAGATGATAAAATATTTCATTTGGAAACAGGTGATTTTTACGGTGGTGAACAAAATGAAACAGTAAATTATTTTTTTGTGCGCCCAACCTTACACTTATATTTTTTTTTCTTTTATGGGGTTGTGTATATGAAACAAGTACAAAATGCAATGTATGTATTTGAGGAATACAAATAAAAAAATACTTACCGTAGTTCACTTTAGGATCCTCCGGAAAGATGACATACACATGTTCATACCATCATCCTGAAACAAACAAAAAAATAAAAATCCGATAAGATTATAATGTTTAGTGTATATAACGGGTATTTACTATAATATGTAGGTATACAACTACAATTCACGAATACAGCTAAAAAAATAAGAAAGAGAGGAAAGATGAGAATGGACGACAAGAGAAATAAGAAGAAGAGAAATGATCTCGTTGGAATTTTGTTGTTGTCTGCAAAAAAAATAGAAATACACTTGCCATTCCACACTACATTTTTTTTATCAAAATGAGAGTCTCTCTTTTTTGCAATGAATCCTGATTCTTTTGATATAGGAATATAATATAAGAAGCAGCCTAAGTATAATAGAAATATTATTACAATAATAAAGTGGAATGGTATAAATAGCATTCCTGTCATAAATATTACATGTTATTTTTTTTTTCTTGGAAAGACAGGCTTGTTTCTATTTGGATTCCTGTTTGGTTGTTGAAGGTGAAAAATTACCAAGATGCAAGGCAGGCAGTATACTAAAATATTTTTTGTTCCTTTTGAAGTTGATACGTGCCACATTACATATATATTTTTTATATATTGTTTATCTTGTATCCATTTAGTATGGTATGAAGTGTGTGTGTGGGTGTGTGTGTATTGAGCAAAGAGTAGATTTGATATATATCCTTCCTTCTTCAAATAGAATCATTAAAGGACCATTTCACTTTTCCTATCCAATGAATGAGTATCTAGCCATTTTGAAGAAAGTTGATATATAAAAATATGTATGCATTTATTTTATCTGACATATACACAAGATAGACAATAATACAGAGAGCAACCAAAGCAGAAGAAAAATAAAATGTAAATGTTTGCAATAGAAAAGCCAGTGCCGCCTCCGCGGCCATCACCATCACCGCACTACACTACTCTACAATAGCTCAACAGTGTTTGTTTGTGTGTGTAAACAAGTCTTGCATGACAGACATAAATATTGACATTGTTTCTTGTGTTTGTAGAGATGGTTGAGTAAATAAACGCAACACAACATATCATCATACAAACATACATTCCCAGCAACATACAACAAGAAAAGAAGAAGAGAGAAAGGAAGTGTAATATATATCCTGTAGTACAACAGCAAAAAAAATATATAATATAACAACATGGTTTTCTGGAGGAAACCAAGCAACAGCCCGTAGCTGAATAAGTAAGTGTACAAGAGAGAAAAAAATAGAGTTCCCTTGGCTTTTTTTTTCTCTGTTATGTCGACACAGATATTTCATTCAGGAAATTTTCTTAATTCACTTCTTTTTAGGAAAAGAGGAGTGCATAGGATATAGAGTGCTACTACTGCTCCTTATATATTAAAAGAATGTTGGTCTTTCTCCATNCTGCTCCTTATATATTAAAAGAATGTTGGTCTTTCTCCATTTTATTAATATTTGGCTCCATTATTATTATTATTATTATTATTATTTGTGATGCAATGTCCGTACGTCCGCGTGTCTCAAAACAAGACAAACAACTTTCATTTCGAAAAGTATTGTTCCATTATATATTTAGGTATATAAGGTAGACATATACATATGTATATACATTACATACAGAGTAGACTATAATCGTACGTGCTCATAGGGGTAACAATAAGAAAGTAGTAAAGAGAAAATGGTTTTGTAAGGAATGACAGTAAGTGCAATAACAACAAAGGCTGGAGACATCCATAATAAATTCTGAATCACTCCCAAAGAGACAGAAGAGTGGGGTAAAGAAAAAAAGGGGGATGATCAACATTTTCGCTTTGAGGGAGTAAAATGGTGAGCAACCACACACTACACACAAGCATACATGAACATTTTTGTTGAAATTGGATGACAAGGCAAGTCAGTCAAAGAAAAAATACCGCCGCCAATGTGCATGCATGTATATTTATGATGCATGTCCAGTGTGCTACCACTACACAAATACTACTTCTATCTGTTGTATTTCAAAGTGCTGTAGGCCACGAAAACATGGAGGATGAAGAAGAAAAAAAATATAGAGGAAATGTGAAGAAGAAAGATGAAGTAAAATGAGGGAAGATAGGCGCAACAACAAAACATGAGTAAAATGTAGTAAGAGGGATGTTAAGTCAAGCCATCAAACACCACCACCATCACCACCACCACCTCCTCCACCAAAAAAAACCAAAGAGGCATCAAGCACTTTCATTATATTACTTTTAGCAAGATATTAAATTGGTTGGCTTTGTTTTGTTCCCTTGCTCCTCCACTGCTACTACTACCAAAACACTATTCCATATATAGTGCAAACGAGTCAAAAGTTATACGCTTATTAACATAAGCTGTAGTTATAGTACAAAATATATAGTCTTTTTTTTGTATATAGTCGTATGCGACCGACACCACCACCACGATATGCATGCATCCCTGCAAAACAATATTAATACAATAACAAAAACTACCACATCAACTACAACTACTCGCCTTCGTTCCATCCTTTTGTTTGGTGGATATGTGTGGCATATATGGAATTTAGATGAAGTTAACAAGAAAAGTGAGAGGGAGGAATTTTTAGGGAAAAACAGGGGAAAAAATAAAAATACTTGACAAAAAGTTGATGAAATAGGAGAAAAAAAAGTATGGAGCAGTCTGCTGTCGTCCACAATTATTGCCCTCTTTTCCCCCGTATTATTATACATGGAATGTGTGTAGTAGGAAGGAAAAGCGAAAAAAAGTAATTGCATTTCAACTAGAAGTTGTAGTAGTAGTAATAGTAGCTTGTACACTGCATGTGTGCGTGTGTGTGTGTGTGTGTACACACGTTGTATATGGAATGTGTGTAGTAGGAAGGAAAAGCGAAAAAAAGTAATTGCATTTCAACTAGAAGTTGTAGTAGTAGTAATAGTAGCTTGTACACTGCATGTGTGCGTGTGTGTGTGTGTGTGTGTACACACGTTGTAAACTGATGAGGAGGATGATGATGATGTTGATGATGATGACTTACTTTGGCTAGCGGCAGTATAAAAAAAATATATATATATATATAATATGGTAGGGTGAAACGGTGTGACAACACACCAAAAATCTAAAAGTAAAGGAACAACTTTATTTTTACTTGTGTCCCCTTCCAAAAAAATAAAAGTGTGGAGACACAGACATACACACACACAAACGCATATTATAGGAGAACGTGCACACAATATGCTTTAAAGTACATATCACGTATGCTCCTGATTTCCACTCTCCTTCCAATTCATTTTCTTTGTCCAGGAAAACAAGAAGAGAGAGAAAAAGAAGAAGAAGAAGGAAAACCAAAGAAAACTTTTTTTCTTCATTCTTTTCAACACTACCAACAACATCACCAACCACCATCATCACTACTTTATACAGTGAGCTCCCCCCCTCTCTCTCTTTTTCTGCTGTTAGTAGAAAATAGGAAACACCAACAGCGTACATAAAATGAGAAGGGGAGAGAAAACACCGTCACCTCACAGCAGTAGTAACAGGAGCAGCATTGGAAATGGCGAGGGAATCTTTTATCGTTCTTCTCACTTTTTTTTGTCTGGATAGAAATTGAGTCGTCGTGCGAAAGGCGAGAGAGAGAGAGAGAGAGCGGTGTGGTGTGTAGTGTAAATGTAGTAGCATCTTTTGTCACTCATTACATATCATCAACTAGCTATCATGACACTCTGATTTAGGATTACTCTTCCAGCCATATTTTTTTTTCTCTGCTGACCTTTTCCTCCCTCCTTGTTTCCAATGAAATGGTCTATGTTAAACTTTTACAGAAAAATGTGTAGGCTCATTACCTTCATTGTACAACATATAAGTAAACATGTACACTTTATTATTACACAGAGAACAAAAAATACCCTCACTCTACCCTACAATCTTTTTTTTACATGTCCAATCGTTTGTCCTTCTGTCCACGAACCACTCTCTCTCTCACTTGCCATTATTATTATTCCAAGTTGAACAAAATGAAAAAATATCTCAGCTTTTCTCCCCTATCATCATCATCATCTCTTATACCGCCGCCGCTTTGGCTACACTGATGATGTTTGTTAGGATGATAGGGAAATATACATTATATACATATAATTGTATACACACTTATATATAACCCCAGTATTTTTTTTGGTTTATGAGTATAAAATGCAAATAAAATAGCGGACAACGGTTTTTCTCATCCCTTCCTAACGACTGCAATTACGAGGTCTCCCCTTAAGCAGTCGTCAGATAATAACTTTTACAAGAGAGAGAGAGAGAGAGAGAGAGAGAGAGAGAAGGAGAGAAAAAAAGCAAAAAGTCTTTTATGAAAGAGCAAATAATCTATTTTATGATTGTGTAGTAGTATGTGACCATCCATTCATTTTGAGCTACTTTTCCACTTTCACATATTATTCATGAAAAAAAAAGAATAATAAAAGAGTTGGAGAGAGTAAGCAAATAGTTAAAGTAATGAATAACAAGGGAGTCCACACAATTTTTCATGTGTTTTTCTGCAAAAAAACGTCATGTTTTATTTGTGAGTGTAGAGTACAGAGTAGAGAAGCATGGTTGAAAAACAAGGGTCCTTGTTTTCCTTTCTCAAAAATTTTATATTTGTTTGTGTGTGGAGTGGTGGTGGTGGAACAAAAATACTACTGTAGAACAAGCAGCAGTTATACTACAAGTAGTAGTGGAAGTACAAGTCTTTTAAGTATTAAAGCTGAAGGAAGCTGAAGAAGAAGAGGAAAAAATAGCGTTATTAGTGGTGCAGTGGACCAAAGCAGTTTTCAGTTGAAAAACTACTGCTTTTCCAAACAAACAAACAAACTAACTAAGGGATAATGTAGTTAAAGTATGTATACATGTGTAGCAGGGAAATAGAGAGGAAATGGGATACTTTTCATTTATAATAATAAGTTGTAGTAGTAATATCAAAACGTTGTTTGGGAAAAAAGTAAGATTAGCTTACGAGCATATCATCAGCATAGAGTAGAAAAGAGTTTCCTTTTTCCCCAAGACTTATATGCATTATTATTATTATTATTATCCATACAAAAAATATATAATATTATCCAGCAAAAGAGAGTTGCACACAAATAAGTATCACGGGCAAGTAAGCAAGCAGATTTACTTTTTGCACGATTACATAATGTTCCAACTTTTTCCTTCCTTTTATTTTCATCTTTCTCTCTCTCTCTCTCTCTCTCTCTCTCTCTTCACTTCTCTTTCAAAACTGTTTGGTTTTCTACCAAACCCACCCAACCTTACCACCATCAAAAAAACACCGACCATTATTATAATAGTTATATATATATGTATATATACTTGTACATTTGTAACAATAGAAATTGTGCAAAAGATATCCCTTCTCCCATTTTATTTTTCTTTGTAAGCTGGGTAAAGTGAGTGGACTTTTACTGGTATGATGACTTTTGGATCTTTTACTTTTGCAACTGCCGCCAGAGATCCATTTTATTTTCTCTTGATATTTTTTTTAGCAAAAAGATCGCCATCAAGTCTAGTCATCATACATACCACCGCACTAGCATACCGTCGTTAAATAATTTGATTGGTTAATATTATAGCCCTACATTTTTTTTTCTTGTAATATTTTTTGTTTTTACCAAAAGTGGACGGTAAAAGGGAATATTATGATATTATATATTTTTTTGTGCGTGGTAAGAATCTATATATCTCTCTTGCATAATGTGTAATGGGCTAATACTTATGAAGAACAAGTTGTTTGGCAAACTGGGAATAATTTATTTTTTTGTTGGTGTGGACTGGACTACTGTTTTTGTGTGAGTTGCGTGCGTGTTTTGGAGGAACAATAGTTGTGAAACTATCTGTCTCAATAAAGAGCCCATCTTCTCGCCCAAATCCAAACCCATAAATGACTAGGTGGAAAATAGATGGGAAACTATACACATTTCTATCTCCCTATTTCAAAATGAACGGTGGAGCAAAGGAAGAAGCAGAGGAGCTACACACACACACACCCTGAAGATAGATAGTCAAGGTAAAAAATAATAATAGTAGTGGTAGCAGCAATGAGCAGTTTGGTAAAATGTAATGTGTGTGTGTGTGCGACTTGTGCACACAAACAAATAAGTTACACATTTCAACTTTCCCGAAGAGAGAGAAAGAAGAAAAAAGTATAAAAAAATCTATAGCTTTGACTATATACTTGGGTAAGTTGCTACAACAGCTACCAGTATAGCTCCAGTGTTACCACACCAGCCAAAACCATCATCATTCTTCAAGTTGAAAAGCAAGATTGAGAAGCAAGCTCTCACTTTTACTTGCAATTTGTTTCCCATATAGAGCTCCTCTATAAAAAAAGATATTTATAGCAGCCATGTAGATTACTATAAGAAATTGTTTGTGTGTTGGTTTCCTTGTTTCTCTCTTCCCCTTCATTTGTCTCAATGTTGGCTCATAAAAATGTAGCTAAAACTTAAATAATCTTTTTTCTATACATTTTGTGTACTACACGGGCTTATAGGCTTTTATTTTTTATACACAAACCTTAATGTGTTGTTTTTTTTAATATAATGGAATATAATATTCCTCCTCAATAAAGTGACGGTGATGTAAAATGAATGGGAGTAGTTAGTTGAGTAAAAACTGTGTAGAGGTTTGAACAACAACTTCTTTCTCTTTCCCAATCTCTCTTGTCGCGCAAAACTCTAGAAAAAAAAAATAAAAAAGGAAAAGAAAATGAAAGGAAAATGAGTTGGGTTTTTGAACTGACTATCGCTCTCTCTCTCTCTCTCTCCAGCAGATATACTTTTTTATAGCTGTTCTTAAGGCCATGAATATATCGCAATGTTTCCTCTCCGCTTTCCAGTCTATTTATCTATCTCTCTTTTTCTCTCTTTCTATCGGAAATTTTGAAACAGATCGTCGAAGAAGTACTAACCAGCAGCACAACTACTTAGTCAACCAGAGCCAAGAAAAAAAACATTTCTCAAGTTTTAGTCTCTATCCAAAATATATATATATACCTAAGTATATATACAAATATATATATATATATATATCCTTGATAGATTCTTGTTATAAGAATAAAAAGTGGTTTTGAATGGGAAATAGGGAAAAGAAAAAAGAAAAAACGGAGATGAGAGTTGAGAAAATGGGTGATTATGATGGTGTTGGTGTGAGTCCCTCCTCCAATCCTTTCCAAACAGCTCGCATTACAAAAAAAATTGTAATACCAAAGAAAACCACACTCCTACACTCTTTTCCCATATCATTCAGCCAACTAATAAGGCATGCATGTTATTTAGAAAAAAAAAAGAAATGCGTAGCGATAGCTAATAATTCCTTCCATTTTATTATTCCTCGCCTATATTTCCTTACAAAAAAACAGACGTTTTTGTTCGTTGACTTTGGTAATAAGACATAAAATAGGTATACCACTTATATAAATATATCGAGAAAGAGATTGAGACAGTCTTATGCTTATTATGTAAGCATGCATTTTTTGGAGTATACATATTTTTTATAAAGAACGTGCGTTCTACATGATCCGTTATGCGTGTTCTTGGTGGAGACAACATTAAGTAGCAAAATCCGTGCCAAGGCAACTTCCAACTTTGCTGTTGTAAAAGAGAAAGTCGTCGACGACGTCGTCGTCCTTTTTTCGTCCTCTTTCTTTTCCCCCAAAAAAAAGGAAAAGGGCCAAGAGCCTGTGATTCCTTCAGAGACATTCGCCAACTTCAAAAAAAATACTACTATTTTTTCTATATAAAATATATACATAAAAATATACATTTCGTCAGTTCCTTTTTCCCCACCCTCAACCATGTCTCTTGTTTTTTTTTCTTCTCTTTTTACTTTTGACTTTGGCATAAGGAGTATAAAAATGGGTGAATGTATTTAGTCGTCAACACTTGATTGAGCATGACATAGTAAAGAAGAAAGTGTGTAATTCTTGTGAAGTCAAGTATGTATAAATAATCTACTGACTGACTAACAGAGAGAAAGAAGGAGAGGTAGACAGGAATCAAACTCCGATACAAGAGGAAACGCTAAAAAAAATTCGGCGACTAATGTACATGTCTTGTGCATTCCCAGAGCACATGTTCTTATGTGTTCACCATCACCACCGCAACTATAATACCCTTTGATAAATAACTATTCATCTTGTTTTCTCACAATTCAATGGCCTCATCTGTAAAAAAAAGTGTGTAGTATATTTCCCATGTAAAAAGTAGACGTATAGATTACACATAAAACATTAAGTATACCTTGATAAAAAAAGAAAGAAAGGAATAAAAAAAGTAATATCTTTTTTTTTCTCTTTCCTTTTTGGAGACTATCAGCAGTTTCCACTACTTTTATTTTTCTTTTACTCTGAAAATATAGTATGCGTGCAAGGCATGTAGCCAGTCAAAACTCATAATTCACACACTCACTAAAATAAAGTAAAGGAAGCAAAAGAGCGAGACCACGTGTGTGTATATGTTTGTGTGTGTCATTGCCTCGCGGTGGTTGGTTGGTAGCACAGACACATTTTTTTTGTGTTTGTTGGAACTGTGGTGGTAGCAGTGGTGTGGGTGTAAAAGGGAAAATAGGAGAGAAGGAAGAAAACTGACAATGGTGGGGATGGTGATGATGATGATGCTTATTTTCTCTGCTTTCAATGTTCCCTTCGTTTCTTTTCTTAAGAAACAAGTTGGCCCATTCTCCACTAATTCCACTCACGGATTTATATAATAATAATGTAATATACATATGTACACACATACATACATGCTGCTATTAACATTATTATATAGCTTGAGAGCAATTGTGGAAAATGTGTAACTTGAAATAATAATATGTGTATTTATAGCGTTGTGTGTCATTGCCTCGCGGTGGTTGGTTGGTAGCACAGACACATTTTTTGGTGTTTGTTGGAACTGTGGTGGTGGTGGTAGCAGTGGTGTGGGTGTAAAAGGGAAAATAGGAGAGAATGAGGAAAAGTGACAATGGTGGGGATGGTGGGGATGATGATGATGCTTATTTTCTCTGCTTTCAATGTTCCCTTCTTTTCTTTTCTTAAGAAACAAGTTGGCCCATTCTCCACTAATTCCACTCACGGATTTATATAAAATAATAATGTAATATACATACACACATACATACATGCTGCTATTAACATTATTATATAGCTTGAGAGCAATTGTGGAAAATGTGTAACTTGAAATAATAATATGTGTATTTATAGCGTCAAGTAAAAAGCATTAGTTTTCATCTTTACTTTTTCTTCTTCTTCTTTTTTGTAGTCACCCATCTAGTCCAACTATACTACTAACTAGCACACACTTGAACTTGGACGACGACGGGGAAGAAGAAAAAAATATATACATTTATTGGCATAATATCCTCTCCCTCGTTAGTTAAACAATGGGACAAAAAAGTAAACACACACACAAACATATTTACGCACTTATTTTTTTGTTCTTCTCTCTCTCTACTCACTCCACTTGGTTACTACTTCTTCTTCTTCTTCTTTTATGCCTACATAAGATATATATCATTGTGGCAATGGAATTCCTCTACTACAACTTGGGTGGAAGTAGTGGGTATTTCTCTTTGTCTCTTGGGAAAAATAGACTCTACATTTTAGGATATATTTTTTTTTCTTCTCTTCTACTTCCTCTTCTCCGTGTGCCCGCCCGCTCTCGTTAATCATGTAAAAAGCATAGTTTTATTTTGAAACCTAACGTAATTACATACACAACCAAGAGCAACTTTACTTTTTATTTTTTTTACTAAAAGCAAGCACCACACACTACCCTCCACATCCAGAGAAAAAAAACATTTGCTAGCCAAGTAACTTGCTAAAAAAAGAAAATGTATGTATAATCATCATCATCATCATCGTCATCATGAAGGAGGCTTGAAAATATTTTTTTTTCTATACTTTTCCTCCGTGCTACACTACTTCCCTTCTACAAATAAAAATCTTGTTGTAATCTCATAGAGTACTTTAATTTGTTTATTTTTCGTTCTGGCTCACACAGTAGCAATGAAAATGCTCTCTCATTATCCTCACAAGTTAGTAGGAGGAGAAGAAGAAAAAAAATGGTGGGTGTACCTTGGAAAATGAGGAAATTAGACATGGTTTATTTTATACAAGTCGGAAATTGGAATAACGAAGCATATAACTTTTATATATAATTTTATATGGGTGCTCACAAAAGACAAACTCAACTTAAAATTCAATATAATTAAGCAGAGTATTAAGTATGTCGTGTGCCTAGTAGAAAAAAGCGAGTGTTTCTACTTTGTTTGTAGACCAGAGTATCATTTAAGTCTTTCATTTAATTTAAAAGTATTTACAAATTACCAAAAAAAAATATTTGTCACTGCTGCTTGCTAATAAGGTTACCATAATACACATTTGGATAATCTTACCCTCAAGAAAAAAAAAGAAAAAAGGAGGAGGTCTAGCAGGAATCCTGCTGCAGGATTGTGAGCAATGAAGCAATGTATTAAAATAAATACTAAAAGTTAGCCGAAATAATTTATCTCACTTTTCACAAATTTTTTTCGAAATAAAAATATATTTTTCCCTGGCTGTGTACCAAACGTGTATACCTAATTGCATAACACTTTTCAGAAAATTTTCTCTGTTTCTTCATTGTTTAGAGTGCATGAAATAAATATATTACGCGTCTGTTTAAAAAAAAATAAGACAGAAACCCTCCATGTAAATGTTAATTTTTAGATGCATTTAAACTTTTCCTGTATGTTTTTTAGGATTTATGAATAAACATTCCAAAAACTTTTTTTTTGTGTAGCAAACATTGGGAAAAAAGGTAAAGTCCTTTTTTAAATCTCTCTCTCTCTCCCTACATTTTATTTACAGTTTATTTTTTTTGCGCATGTGAAACCTTCTACTTATTACCACTTGCTATAAACTCCACTTGTCTTGAAAACTAATAAATAAACTATTTGCCGTCATATTTATATTTGATGATAAAACATTTGTAATATTTTTTTTTTGTAAAACAAGCTTACAGAATGACAAACTACTAGAAAAAAAATACAAAGTTTTTTTTTATTCAGCTCTTTTTCTCATTTTTTTTATCATTAGCTCACGGGAACTTGGCTGAATGCAGTGGCAGTATCAAGTCAATTTATGTATCTATTTATCCAACACACATGAGAGAGTAGTATCCTTTCTCTCCTTCTCATTTAACATTTTATTATGCATCATTCAGAGAGGGAAAGAAAGAAGAAGAAAAAAAAAGTTTATTTTATATCACGGCCTTCATCGCACAATATTTTTTTCACTCGCTTTTCCGGTGGTGGTGGTGCTTATTGCCGGCGCGGGTACAAATGAGGAGCTCTCCCTTCCACGTAGACAGATTTATAAATTTATATGCCATTAAGCAAGTATGATGATATGAAAAAAAGAAGAAGATAATAATGTAGCATACACAACTGCACTACTCACACGGACACACACACACACATAATAAAAATAGGTATAAAGTAAACTGGTAGAGCGGATCTGCGGATGGATGGTGGTGTGTGTAGCGGCATTAAAGGCAGAGTACAGTAGCCCCCCTGCATTCACAGTAATCCATCCAAAGACAAAAATTTGTCAACTCTGCTGGCTTAAGCCTCACGGGGTCGACAACAAAAGAAGCTTTTCACAAACACACTCGTTTTACTCCATTTCCTTAAGAAGATGCGCGACTGCAGTTATACGGTTACTCCCCTCACATGCATACATCAGCTTATCAGATCAACAATGAAAATAATATGCATGTGAGCGTGTATTTATGCATTTATTATGCATGCATAATACTATTATTATTATTATTAATATTAATAATAAAACCAGACCCAATGAATATGTTGCATATTATAAGGTATATGTGCTACAAAAACCTGAACAACAATTTATTTATTTTTATTTATTTTTCACTCTCGTCGTGTGAAATATCTCACCGGAGGAACTAGACTCCTCCGTCCCGTTACATATTATTGTTACTATTATGATTACAAAGTGATATTTACATGCCTCGTGGGCTCGGGCGGCCTCTTTCAACCATGCACACAGCAAAAAATATTAAATATTTTATGTATCATCATCATCATCCTCAGACTGATATGATGATAAAGTAAATTTTTTAAACGTTTCAAACAGGTTACAGCTCTGTGGTCACAAAAAAAAAGTGCATTGGACGAGCAGACGGGATAAAAACTGTTTCTTGAGTGAAGGTTTTGAAATTTATAATAAACAGTATAATATTTATTATGACAAGAATGGTAAAATAGATGCACATACTTTTGTGGCACAATTGCAATATATTTATATATTTTTTGTTGAATAAAAAAAATGCTTTTAGAAAATTACGCTGTCTTGTTAATGAAAATGCAGATTGCACACTTTTTTTTGGGAGAAGAGGGAGGAGGAGATGTTGAGATGAAGGAGGGCAGAGAGACTGGGGAAATACCAAGTCATAATTTTTAGTTGAAAAGGAGAATGCATATGTGTATCTGCATGTCTGCCATTTGTATAATGCAAGATTATTAAGTTATCTCTTGAAAACAGCATTTAGCTTGTCTCTTGTTCCCTTTGCAGTAGTAGGACAGCATCACCACCGTGTCAGCTTGATCACACCAGTGAACTTTTTTTTTTGCTGCGACTACAAAACCAGCCGAAAATGATGAAGATGATGAGGACTACCCCTCTTGTTCTTCTCTGACTTTAAGTATTATGATGAAATTTTAGAGCGCGTCACCTTAAGTAAAGCTAAAAGTGCTTATTACTTATTACTACTCCACTCCAACTGCTTAAGCTAAAAAGATGAGAGTATTAGGCTGAGGATAGGGGGAGCGAACCGGCTTTTAGAGTAAAGATGGGTTAGATGAATGCGCATCAAAACTCTTTTCCTAATGTCGTCGTCGCCATGAAAAAAAAACTCCTCTGGAAGTGGCGGTGGTGGTATGGTGGCCTGGGTTAAGTGAGCCGCAGAAAATTTAGTCGTCGTCGTCGTCGTCGTAAATGAAGCCCTGCTTGGCAATAAATGCCTTTTATATTCTTTTTCTCAACTTCTTTCTTATTATTTTTTTTTCTACTTCCCATTCAATTGTCTGTGAGTGAGGGAGAGAGAGAGAGAGTCCTTTCAAACAAACAATTTCATTCCAACTAACTAACCTACAAGTTATATACATACCTATCTACATACATACAAAGCTCGCTACCTCCAACGAAGAGGGAGCCGATTCAAAAGAATGGATAATGGCAGGTAGAAAAAAAGGGGGCGGACGGGAACGAATGCAAGAATTGCTTGACATTTACATTCCCTTAATTTGCATCTTTTGAACAAGGGGAAAAAAACGAGAGGAGGAAAAGAATGAAGATGGTCTCTCTCTCTGGTTACAATTTAGTATATACGCTACATATTATATACCTTTTATTATTCAATGGCTGCGCTTACTCACCTCTTCTTTTTTTAAAAAACACAATGCAAACAAGGGACAATAAACGTTTTTTTCTTCTTTTCTTATTCTTTCCATTTTGTCTGCATTTATGCCAGCCAACCACTAAAGTAAAATAAAATAAACGAATAGATATACTTTATATACCAAAGTACATTAGCTCTCTATATTCAACCTCTTACGCAATAATTCTCAGCTCCTTTTTTATTTTTTATTTTTGTGTGACTCTCTTTTCACTTTGCTCATTATACCACCAACAGATTTTTATCTACGTAAAATATATTGTATACCTACCTGCATAAGTATAAGCACATCACGGCAATTTTAACAAATGAATAACCATAACATTTTCATGAAGGCCAGAACTAAAGATTTAAAAAAAAATATTATTTTTTTGCCTTCAAATTTTTCAAAGTATAAAAGTCTGTGTGCAAAAAGGAAATAAAATTGTCTGTCTGTCTGATGATGATAATGATGATCTTGTCGAATACATAAGCACGTATTTAGCACTTCGTTCTACCTTTTTACTACTTTACTACTCACTACTCCTTGTTTATATTTTAATATATCACTTTTTAGTTACCACAACAATCACACATGCACACAAGTCCAATCTTCCAACTGGCTCATATTTTTTTTACGAGACTCGAAAAAAAAAATATTAAAAAAATAACTTTTGCAAATGGCATAACTTGTTTATGTATTTATTTGTGAAGAGCCGAGAGAGGCTAGCAGTAGTTTTTTCAGTGTGGAAATTCGTAAAAAACCGCCTACTTAGCTTTTAATATCCATCATCATAAAATTAAAAACCTTTTTTTGCTACACAACAACACCAACAACAACATTGGTGGCCTGGCCAACTTGCTATTTGAAAATTTGAAAATATTTTTTTTTCTATAAATTTTTACAGGCAAACGGTCCATAAAAAACGGTTAATATAATATTTTTTTGTTTATATCATCAAAAAAATACTACTGCACATTTACAATGAGATATACAACACGCAAACATAAACTTTTTAAATTATCTAAATTTCTTCCCATAATTTTCCACAGCAGTAGTCCACCAGAGAGGAAAGGAGAGCGGGAGGGAAGGAAGTTGGCGTATTTAATAAAATAAAAAACCAAGACAAAAACAGTTTGCATCTTGCAAAGTGCTTTAAAGTTGTCAAGTTATAAAGCTTTAAATAAGAAGGGATATAGGTAATATAGCAAATATACGCTTATTATATATTTGTGTTCAAAGTGTCATCATCAAACATCCTCCCAGTGATCATCATGATCATCATCCTCGTCCTCACACTGTGATCACCATTAAAGTCGTTCAAACAAGATGGGGTCCGTCATTATCATCATCATCACAAGGATGTGGAGACACAAGTGCTTTCTTACTTTTTTATGGGCTCTACATATGTACATACCCAACTATATGGATTTTATAATAATTTGTATGGCTGTATGTATATTGGATATACTTAGGGATTTATGATAGCAAGAGGAAATATATACATATATAACATACCCATGTATGTATGTACCCTTATTTACCGTTTTGCACTTGGTACTTTTGTTATACCTACCAACTTGTATTTTACACAGAGCTTAGCAACTAACTAACTAGTTATAAACTCATCATCACCGTCATCAACCCTAAAGTCATCATAACAAGTGCCACACACACACACACACACCCTACAGACATCCATGTTGGTGGTGTGGTGTGTGTGGTTAAAGGAACCATTCTAGTCATTACTGTAATCATGATCATCATGATCATCGTCAACTTGTTCCTAGTTGCATCAGAGAAATTGTGAAAGTCCAAGAAAAAAAATAGAAGCTAGGCCAGTAATCAACATTCTCTCGTCATCATCATCATAGCCTTAGTTGGAAAAGAGCAATGAATGAGAAGAAACAAGAAACAAGAAGTTATAGAGGTAGGTATATGGATATATAGGGAACCCTGGCGTGCAGTGATGGTGGAGGTGGCGGCAGTGATAGTTTTACCGGTAACATAAGGACAAGTAGCAGAAATAACTTCCTGTTCACTTATTACGACTATAATAATATAAGTATGTAGGATGTGGATGTAGTCGTATGATGATCATGATGGTGAGAGCAAGTTGAGCCCTTAAAAGTTTAAAACAGCGCAGTAAAGTGAGTAGCAAATGGCCAGAAGCTAGTCAAGTGTGTGAGGAATAAAAGTAGGAAAATAGAGGAAAAGATGTAAGTAGAGAGAGAGGTAGAGAGAGAGAGAGAGAGAGGAGCTGGTATAAAAAAATAGAATGGAAACAGTGTAATATATGTACCATATTTATAGTCCGCTATAAATAATATCACATGCATAAGTAATGCTTTATGGAATATGCACTTTACAAGGAGGAGAGAGAGAGAGAGTTGGAAAAGTGAGTGGGTAAAGAGTCGAGAGAGAGAGAGAGGAAGAATGAAGAAGGAGTAGGAAGTCAAATTAATGAATTATGAAGGATGCGAACAAATAAAGCAATTAAATCCTCGTTAACTACCACTCCATTTCTCACTTCTTCTTTCCATTCATTCCTACGTATTAATTTTCTCATCAACTTCACTGTTACCAATCATGCATACATGTTTAATATACTATAGGCTCACATATATACACACATGTATATAAAATGTATGTGTGTCCTAGCAAACAAGCAGAAAAGCAAAAAGTCTCTCCGCTTTTCGTCCCCATCCAAAGTCAAGTCATCACCACTCCCCCCTCATTCCATTTACAAAGGGAGGAAAACACACACAAAAAAGCCGTGGTTTTTTTTGTACGTGAATGCGTCTCCATTCCACTTCACTTTTACTCCAAATGAATACCTTGTGTTTGGAGACCATAGATTTTCAACCTTCTCTGCTCAACTCTACCAAAAATATTTTTTATCAGAGTAAAATAGAAAATATAGTCTTTTTCCTCATCGGGCTTTTTTTAACGAACAAAAACATATTCCCTCTCAAAAAAAAAGTTTTATTCCTAATAATAATATCCTAATGATATCTGGCCAAGAGTTTTGCTGGTGCTGCTGCTGGTAGATGTTTTGGAAAATAATATATGCGTAGTATAAATAAATAATAATAATATTAAGTAGCAGAGCTACTACTCTGCTCCGCCAAAAATTTCCTATTTGGTATGCATAGGGATATTTAATATTTGAGAAATGATCTATGCATATAATTCTTTCTCTTTTTCGTTCAAAAACACACATACACTTTTACAGATTTTTTTTCCTTCTTTTTGCCATTTGGTTTGACGATGATTTACCGATGAGTACACGTAATGGCTTTTACACACTTGAGAGAGAGAGAGAGGTACAATAAGTTTTGCTTGTGAACTTTTTCTCTCTAGCAAAAAAGAGAATAGCTCCTTCTTCCTATCTCTCTCCTCCTCATTTCTTTTTCATTTTTACCATTTCATTTGCTCACATATGTATAACTAATGTGCTCCGTTGCTACCTTTTACATAAAATCCCTTGTCTCCAAAAACCAGTCTTTTCTTCCCAATCATATAGCTATGCACACAAATACATTTTAAATTTAGTAAGCTATATATAGAGAGCACCTCATACTTCTTGTCTCCTTTTACACAATCATATTATTATTATTATTATTATTATCATGATCATCATCATCTTTCGGAATAATATGTATATATATTAATATAAGATGCATGAAAAGTACCGCACAAGGATACATTGCTGGAAAGGAATGAAGCTGGAGGGCTATAAAACTCGTGTTCAAATATGCATATGGAATTTATTAAATCATTTTCCATCAGTTTTAAATTGTTCCTGGAGCAGATGGCAATTTACCATTTGCCCTATCTCATTTGCATATTCCCTCTCTCTCTCTCTCGCCCCATGCCTCACACTTTCTCTTTTGCTTTTTTTTATGTGCCCGCTTGTTGTAAGTCATCACGCTTTACAATCCAATATCCAATCATCACGCTCTTGTTCTCTTCCTACATATGTTTTTTTCTTCTTCTTCTCTTCTTTTGCATATATACCTTGTATTCACATCTCCACAGCAGCAGTAAATACCTATTTTAAAAGGTATACTAATATGAAATGTATGTTTTATGTGGAGGCTCGTAAGAATAATGATGATATGTGAGTGTCTTCTACAATACCTTATGTACATCTGCATGTTACAGAGAAAATAAATGTATATAAACTTTACTACCATTTTTCCCAAATCCCATTTCTATCGCAATCTCTCTCTCTCTTTCCTATAGACACTCAAACATGTACATATTTTTTTTTAGATATATTTCTCAATAGTACTTGTTTCATGGCTTTGATCACTTTTCCAATCTCCTGTCCTCCTTTTCACAGACACACACACTGGCAGGCAGATGATGATCATGAGATGCCAAGTGAGCCAGTGTTTGCCATTTCCTCATCCACCAGCTCCACTACCACAAGAGAACCAGCAACACAACACCACAAGACTCCCATCTCCTCTAACCTAACCACCACCAGTGGAAAAATGGAACTCAACGAACCGCTTAAATGACTGTCGAATTGAATACTCTACACCACATCTCATTCAGCAGCAGAAGCAGCAGCAGAAGAGGAGAGAAAAATAAAAATACAAACATGAGAGAGATGAGAAAATCAACTAAAGGCGAAAAAAATGGGTTGGTTGAACGACTGACTGGATTGATGAGGAATTGAGTGTTTATTACTCTGCCTTGTGAACTATCAAGAGAAAAGGAATAAAAAAAGGAGAGCAGCACAACAAAGAAACGTTTCAAATAAAAGAGCAATGATTTAGAGAAACCCGGAGTTGTAGTAGTAGTACCTGCCGGTGTCTTCCCATCTCGGCTTGTCATTGCATTGATGATGATAAAAAACTACTTGCCGTCTGCATCTGTTTGCTTCAGCTGAACCATGAGTAATGTGGTGTGTGGATGGGGATATATATATATATAAAGTATTGCTAGATGAGATACTCAACAAAAAGAAGTTGAGATGCTCGTCTTGTGCTGGTGGATGGTGTGTGATGACGATGAAATGAGCATTCATTCATGGAACAAGAGGCAGTCAACGTTTTCCACAAAAACGTCTGACAGCCACAACTACACACACACCACTCACTACTAACTGCACTGCTGCTACTATAGTGATGCGGTAGTGCAACATCTCTCTCTCTCTCTCTCCTTCTCTCTCCTAATTACACGCAAGAACTAGGCTATTGTTCTTAATAAGGCTGTTGTAGTACGTCTACTTTACTTTGTGCATCAAGGGGCCTTGTGTCAAGAAAAAAGAATAGTCTGGAGAGAGAGATGGGGAAGAAAAAAGGGGCAATTTGTAAATCTTTGCACGACACAACCAAGTCAACATGCTGCTCCTTTATTACCCCACACACAGAGCATATTGCACAATAAATAATACCCAGATCCACAAAAGGAAGATGTATAATTTTTTCACTTGTATATATAGATAGGTAAATATAATATATAGTACTTAAATATACCTACCTACTTATATTACTTTGAGTGAATGGGAGAAATCTTGTTTATTTGCTGTTTGAGTTTTTGGGTGTTGCGGTTTCTATTCAACACTTTTTTCTCCACCATTTTATACGCTTTCACTTGTGATAGTGACGATGATGATGATGATGACAATAATGATGGAGATGTAAAGACATACTAAAAAATAAGTGGTATATATTATAAGGAGCTGTTATATAAAAAAACATAGAGTATAGATGTGTGTGTGTGTCTGCTTGAGAAAGTTAAGTAGCTTTTCTTTTGGAACACGAGCAATCACATCTTCTTGACCCAAAATGATGACTTTCCTTTCACCTCACTTACTTTTCTCTCTCTCTCTCTCTCTCTCTCTCTCTCTCTCTCTCTTCCGACAAGATACTTGTTTCCTATCACCCTATCATGTTCATCAAGTCAGAAACACATTCACTTGATTAAACTCTACTTGTTCCATCACAAAAGTGGAGTGGATGTGGTGACAAGTCATTTAAGTTATAAAATGCTTATACACACGCCCATCATATCTTCTTTTTTTTGCAAACATCCCACTTATTAGGTATATGTATCATAATGGAATCTCTATACTTTATTGATATAGTTGGTAGGAGAAGTAGGAAGCCATCAAAATAAGAGCATTTTTTATGTGTGCTCTCTCGATCTATATACCAAGCCATTTATACACTTTCCTATATACTCTCCACTTTTTTTTATCACTTTTCTGTTATGACCCTTTCTGGTCATTTTCGCTTCAATCAAACCGTCACTTGTAATGTCCCACTTTTCTCTAATAAAAACCACTTGACTAGAACTTGCTCTTTCCAGTTTTCCTGGTCACACGGAAAAGATAAGTTCAGAGGGAACATTTTTGATTTTCATCTCAAGAGCAAAAGTGAGATAGAGAGAGAGAGGGAGTCGTCAAGTGTGAGAAGAAATACATAGGTATACCTACACAGGTGCTTCCTTGTAAGTCGCGTGCACTTGAATACCCTCATCATTATATAAAATATATCACCAAGATGGATAGATATCCCTGCAGTTGACATGACATCATTGAGCTTTTGTCTTTTTCTAATAGTAATTCAAGTAGTCTTCTTATCTTCCACTGAATTAACAAATAACATGGGCTATTCAAGGGAAAGAGAAAAACCCGGAAGACCCGAAAGCTACTGTGGCCTTTTTGGTCACACGAGCTTTTGTCTTACAAAATGAAATGATGATCTGTGTGTATTCGTTTTTGGACGACAAGAGAGCCTCTTGAAACTGGAATGAAGATTTTGAACAAGAAGGAGTGTAAAAAGGGAATAAAAGGGTGAACTAAAGTACATGAGGAAAGAGAGTGTGTGGAAGGAGAGGAAGAAGAGAGCTCCCCAAAGTAATTTTATTAGAGACATCTTGTAACGTCAACTCCAGTATCATCATTTAAAGCAGAGTGAGAAAGTGGCTTCAAAAGAGAAACACGCTCACCATTCCACACACTTGCCTTTTTTTGTTTTCCTAAACTAATATAATAAATATTTTATAGAGAGAGACACAAAACATTTTAATAGTAAGGAAGAGAGAGAGATGCTCTCAAGTAGAAGAAATGACTCTCTAGCGTGCATTTTGGGAAACCCTTCTCCTCTTCATTCCTCTCCTTCTTCTCCTCTTGTTCCACAAATTTACCAAGTGAAATGTCAAAGTTAAGAAAACAAAACAACAGCCATTACTTCCTGTTTACTTCCAATGAACATGATGAAAATGAACAAGAAGGAGAAGCAGCAAAAGACATGAACTTGTGCGTGTGCAAGGAAGAAAAAAAATAAAATGTTTGACAGAAAAGACAACTCTATCTTTGCAACTCTACTAACCAATCCAACATTACTTCTACAACCACATCTTCTCTTTATCTTTTGAACAATTTACCCCTTTCCATCTTGAAATGAGAGAGAGGAGAAGAGGATGGCTATCCGTGTTTAGTTGGTGGTTTGGTAGACGACAATAAGGCGCAAAGAATACAGGAGGACGATCATCATTTCCGTTACAGACAAACACACATACACATCTCTCTCTCTCTCTGTCGTGACATGATATTGGAATGGAAGGTGAGATAAGAAAATAACAAGGAATCTTTTTTTCCAAATGTCACATGGCAAGTTTCGGGGTTTTTTGACTGATATACGCATATAACTGGTTTGTTGGATATCTTCATGGTTCAACTGAAACCATGGAGGCCGAAGAGGCAAGTTCAAAATTACATTGGTTGTTTGGTGGTAAGGTAAGTATAATAACGTTACGTATAAAGTTGCAATATACATCATATAGGTATATATATTATGTGGATGCACGCACCAATCTTTCAATACCATTTATGGCCAGATTTCCAGAGACAAATCCTGAAAAAGCCGAGTAAATAAAGCACGTAAGTAAACGACGGACAAGGAAATGGTCTGGTATGTTTCTTCCTTCCTTCTTCGGCAACTCATCTCCAAGAGAGAGAGAGAGAGAGGGGCTTTCTTTCCAGCCATCTCTGTGCGGTGCTTCAATATCAGTTGTGCATATATACAAACTACACCCTTTTAACTTGGGGTGATATATGAAAGAAGAAGAGAAACTAGTCTCCCTTCCTTCCAACCAGAATAAATCCATAAAGAAATGTCTCCTTCTTTTTTGGTGTGACTCGACTGTTATGTCAACTGATACAATACATAATAATATCCCACCTTCCATGCATAAAAAATCGTGGAATATAACCAGAGGAAAGTCCGGAAGTGGGATCTGAGAAACACAAATCGTGAGGTTTTTCTTTCTCCTTCCTTTTCAAAAATAGAGAAGGAGAAGAAGCAAGAGCAGCAGCTCTCTCTCTCTTTCTCCCTCTTTATTCCCCTCACTGACTCGAGTCTTTTTTTGCTTTGACTTTATCAAATTGTGAACAGTCAAGAACAAAGAGCCTGAAAGTCTTAATATTATGTCTGTCTGTCCATTCATCCATCCAAAGAGAACGAATACTATACAAATAGTGTGGAGAGAGGGAAGAGTGTGAAGCAAGGCAGAGAGAGAGTAGAGTTGGTAGTGGTTGTGTAGGAGGAGGTGGTAACATTGGTGGTGGAACACACAACTCAAAAAGAAAAGAAAAGAAGAAATGGTGAGCCACATGCTTGGAATGGGAAAAAGCTAATAAAGTAATGGTATATAATATTGTCTGATGGACCATTATATCAATAAGTGCACACAAAGTATAAAAAGAGAGAGAGAGAGAAAGAGAGGAGAAGTGACATTGACTTGAAAGAAAAGAAAAGGAAGAACGTGTGTCACTGCGTGATCTGGGATGGTAAGCACGACACACACACTCACAAGAAAAAAGAGACACTCGGTCTGCCATGGTGCTGAGATGTTGTGATGGTGGGAGTGATAGCAAGTCTGGCTTTGGGTTGTAGTAGCAAGGGCATTGCACGCAGACACAACCACACACAGAAAAAAGAAGAAGAAGAAGAAGAAGAAAAGGGACAAGAAAGGGATTCAGTACTTGAGATGTATATGCATAAGTAAGTGGGTAGTAGTGGGTGGGTGCATTTATATCTAAAAATATTTTGGGTATGGAAAGCAAACATGTTGGTAAAAAGGAGTAAATATGTAAAATAAAAACAAAGTTTTGTGTATGCTGGTATTGGATAATATATTATGGAATGTACACACACAGCACGAGCAAAAAAAAATAAAAGGAAATGAATTTGAAAAGAAAGTGGTAGCAGAATAAGAAGATGAAGAAGGAAAGGATCCCAGCCATTTTCCTTTTTACCTTCGTTTCCGCTCTCTCAGATTTTTTCATTTTATTTTATTTTTGTCCAATATTTTTTTTTCCTTGGGAGTATCAAAATTGGCCCATTGAAAATGCGAGACAGGGGATTGGAATCCTATCTATCTAAGCTCTCTGGTGATTCAAATATGTGGCTCGTTATATGTGGCTCGTAGTTGCATGTGATGGTGCGATTACCTACGCACATATTATCCTACGCAGCGCACACGAGCAAAACGACAGGGTGACATAAAGTGTTGTAGTAAGTGAGAAATATTAAGAAAAAAAAGTTTCTTTTTTCTGATAACCCGACCTCTCTCAGTCTCCAGACACAACACCCCCACCGGGGGAAAAAGAAATGTATTATGAAATGGGTTATGCATTGTAATATCCATGTAGACATGCCTACCTTACAAAAAAACAAAAGGAGTATTGAACTTCAACAAAACATTTCAAAAATGTAACTGATTTCTCTTTTTCCCTGTTCATTTTCATAATATAAAAAAAGTACACATGTAAAATAAAAGACAAGGGGAAAGAAAGAAAAGGAGAAAAGAAAATGAATGGAAGACATCAAGAGAAAATTGTATTAAGGGAACATCTAAAAACGTAAAGCGATAAATCGGGTTAAATCGGAGGAATATATCAGTCGGAGGCGACGCTTCCCCAACAAAATTTATGACCACAATTTCGCTAATGGAAAACACTTTCCATTCCTGTCACGACAATACAACACAATAACACACGCATTATACCAGCACAAGTACTATTGCTCCTGGTGCTAATGCTACATACAAAACAACAACAATAACAAGAGACGAGAGAGAGAGAGAGAGAGAGAGAGAGAGAATATCATATCATCATCGTCAACAAGAAATCGGCTGGTGGGAAAAGTATGTAGCAAGCTTGCATGAAAACGCTTGGTGGTGGTGTGGGTGCTT
>JAITYZ010000484.1:0-33930 GCA_027744595.1 Paronellides praefectus | reverse complement strand
CTTATTGTACGTACGTATAATTATCTAAAAGTGAAATATGATTTTCCTTTTTTTTTTAAATTGAAGGGTGGTATCGTCCTCATAAGCTCTGAAGTTGCTGAACGACTTCTCCCGAAATTCAGCAAGCGCGCCGAAGAACGTCAACAAACTATCAAAACGGTTGACGTCGGTACACTTGATCAACTGAAGGAATTAGTGGACCTTGTCGCAAGTAGTGAGGTATATTAGTAATTTCAACCACAATAATAGAACTGTATGTGTTCTGGTAAACAGGGCTTATATTACAGACGACTAAATACTTGATTATATTTTTTATTTTTCACTTTCAGGTGTCTCCACCACCACACACGGTATTCCCTGCAGAACAGGCCCGTGAAGTCATCCGTAAATTGTGCAATTCTGAAATCCAAGGCAGAGCCATACTTCGATTCCATTCTATCGACTGAACGGAAAACTAATCTGCAACATAATTAATGATAATGACTAACGACATAAAACTATTTTACCAATCGAACATCAAAAATGTTATTCATTCAATCACCACCCCGTTTGTACAAGGAATAGTCACTTCGGTTTTGATTGATAAGAACGATGAAATGACTTTTCGTAGGATAAAATCGTGCTAGTGCTACTTTCATCAAGCTTTAAAGTTATAATGTTAACTATAAAGGGTAATTTTTGTAGGAAACTGTAAATGCTGTTTGGCTATACTATCTAAAATTATACTGTTCCGTCAAGATGATGCGGTAGGATAACAATAATATCGCGTCAGAAAATAATAAGAAAAACTGCGACGGTTACTTCATAATAAATCCTAGTTCATCATATTTTTGCAAAATCAACCAGCTGAAATGAAATTGCGGTCAGTAACAGAATTAATAACCAGTGGGAAAAATGCAATTATATTATTGGTAAGTACGTATATATAAATGTAACATGACCTCTTAATTTTATTTGCTGTATTGTGTACGTAGTTTTGACTGTATATCTTTTAGCTATAAGTTAGTTAGCCCTAAGCAAGGCGTAAGTACTACAAAAGTATTTGTGTGTGAGAGGGGAAGAATATTTGTTTTACAGTCAGTACTAAATTGGAAACATCAGTGTTGTATTAGTCAATCTATATATGTATCTATGACTTTGACAAATGTGCACATTACATTTAGAGGTATAAATAAACTTAAATCTATATTACTTTTAGTCTTGGACTATTAACTGTTGTCAGTGTATTATGTACTATTATTGAGTATATATATATACTTAGGATATTGTAGTACGCATAATATTTATTATGCATATTTTTATTATTACAAAAATGGTACTATGAATTAAAATACGATGGTGAAAACGCAAACAATCTAATGTTAATATTTCCCTCTCTACCGTTCCATCTTTTACGACTGTTTGTTCTTATAAATTAGTTCATACCGTTTGATTTAAAAAAAAAAGAAGATAATGAAATATTGGCGTGTGAAGCAGTCATTGACAATTGAACAACCGTGTGTTAGTTTTATAGTGGAAAGGAATAAACTTACTTTACAGTAGGTATATACATGCATATAGTAAATACATATATATATATTACATTCGGGCACCATACCTTGAGTCTATGATTAAATGTTAAATTGATTGAAAGGGAATAGGACAAACTTAATTGGAAAAATTTCATCGGTTTAGTTGAGGTTGATGAGACTGTAGAATCTTATTATTACTACGTACATACGCATTGATGATGGCTATAAAGATGATAAACCCGTAGAAAGTACTCTGGAAAAATAATAGAATGCAGGTGAAGTTTGTTAAGATGTAATAAAATAAAATATATAGATAAGGTGTATCAAGTACCTTTAACTTTATTAATTTTGTATGTTTTCTTTATGATAGCTATTAATAGTAAGTGGAAGTAAGAGATATTTGCTAATAATATGCTATTAAGGTTGATAAGTCGATTATGATTGTAAGGAAATCCATGGTTTACAAAAAAAAATAATAATAAAATTTTACTCATTTTGTTTAGCTAATTGAAAAGTATGTTACTTAATGAAGTTAATAAATTTGAATACAAATAATATCTGTGTCATCGTTCTAACAACAATAGTATATGATCTTTTTAAATTTGCTAAAGATGAAAACCTCTGTCTTATAACCATCTTTATCAATTTCCCTGTTTAGTAATTTGAAGAAAGTCGTCGTAACAGTGAAAACTATTGTAATCATTTTTAAGAGCCTACGAACATGTATACAAGTATGTATTATGTATCTACATTTAAACTTTTAAGTAAGCATGCAACAACAAAGTAAACTTTTACATTGTATGGAGTATGGAGAGGAAAAATACCTCTAGTGTAGTAGCGAAAAATACGAGATAAATATCAAACAGGAAAAATAAGTAAAACGATATATTGTTAAGAACAAATTATATTATTGATACATATATTCTAGGAATTAATAGTAAAACTCTCTCATTATAATTATCAACATTATAATTATCAAATTGGTGACTTTGTAGACGAAAATAAAAAGTAATAATGAAGCTATTCTTAACTGATTGGGAATAAAAGATATAAAGCAACTGAATTTTCATGAGACTACACTACAATTTGCATTATCTAAAACAGATTTTTACTTTGATTCTCAGCATATAAGAGTCTTACAATGAAGACTACAAGGTTTCAGTCATGTCATGATGCTACATCTAAGCCTTTCCCGTATCAAATGAGATGTTGTGTGAAATGATATTGCTGCATGTTGGCTGTCCCTCAATCTATCATGGAAATAAATGTGGCAAAATATAATACTATGTTAAAGGTTTAGTTTTATAACGAATTATCCACATTATCATCCTCCAGCCAGACGAATGACCATGCACGGAATGGCCTTTTTGTATGGCAAAAGTGAAATATGTTGAGAGTTAGCGGAAATACTTATCAGTTATCCCTTCCTGGAGCGGCGCTCGGTTTTTCTGCATGTTTCAAATAACCAATATTTATGTACTAGTTTATTCATACTTACTCAATATACAATCATACTTTAAAATAAATTGTGTTCTTTCAACATTTAAGCAATTTTTCTTGCTGTGTATTGTAATTACGGATGGCAATGATCACGACTACTTTATGCTTTACTTTAACTATATGACGAAATGAGACACGTGCTTAATTCTTGTATCTGTATATTATATAACATGTATGCTGCCAATATTTTTGTTGGAGGCGTAGGTGGTGTGGATACGTTACCACTGGTAACACACACGACATCCATCTGACACACGACTATTGCTAAACTATTATCCAAAGCACATTTCATGTACTGAGCATTTCAATTTTATTACCAATAAAAAATACGATTTATGATTATAGATATTGTTACCAAGTAAACTGGTGGTGCCATTGTCGTCCATGTTACGTGAATATCCAGTTTAATGGAAGGTAAAGGTTTCATTTCTTGCCACTGTATTCCAACTTGAGTTTGAGAGCATCATTCCATGTATTTACATATTATACCTATTATTCATTTCATATATTCATACAAGCCAAAAGGTACAAAGTACAAATACCAAATATACATGAGGAGCATGGAAGAACGCCGATAAACATGACATGCTCAACCGTTGCGCTGCTGGAGCAAAGCAAAAAAGGGACAAGTGGGAAGAAGCTCTTTTTGTTTGTGTGAGTAGTCGATGAAGAAGGAAAACCGCATTTAATTCACTCAATATCATATCATATTAGCAATAAATGCAATAAACCACACAAGTGAAATTGACTAATAACCACGTCATTTTTGTCTATGGAGCAAAACGCCAATGCTTGTTTACTTAATCCGTATGAGTAGAGGTGTGTATGTTTATCAAGTACATGACAAGAGACACATGAAAAGTTTACAAAGTTGACTGAGAGATGAGGTGAATGTTCACAACCGACTGCGAACCCTTTGAATTCTAATTTTCTTATATAATCCATTTTTACATGGCATAATATTGAATAACAAAAAAATTTACACAGAAAATTAAAAAATCAATCACGAGATGTGTATTTTTCCGTGTTTTTTTTCAAGTCAACGTTAGTTTCGTTCAAAGTTTGTATTTTACTCATGCTGCTGGACAAATATGTTTTTATAAAGTAATTAATTGGTTCATGAAAGTATTATTTACAAACAAAAATTACATATATAAATATACACATTGCTTGACCATTTTTCTCCAAAACTAAATCTACTATACTTATTGTTAGATATTTATATTTTTAAAATATAAATTTTCTCCATGTAACACTTTTTTTTAAATTGTACGTACATTCTGGAATATTCTTTCCTTATTCTCAGACAGATAATAAGACCAGAGAGACCAGTCAACCAACATAAAAATATTATATAGGAAGGTTGGAAAGAATTGTATGTGTTCATTCTATACAATGCTTGCGTGTATTCCATGGGAACTAAACATTAATTTTTAATTGTTAAACCACCGCACTTTCCATCAAAGTGGCATTTTTTGTAGGCACCAGGTTTCTTTCGTTCGTTGACCAATATAGGTACATACATACTTAATATTATTACATTAACAATCTTACCCTTCTAACCTGTCGTTCTTCATATAAGGTTGTTGATAGACAGTCAAAGATAAAAAGCCGCTTGCAAAATAAAATATGTAATTGAAATTCATCATCATCGCCACCAATTGTGTCGCTATATTGCCAATATGACGTTGAAATGTTAGTACCCAAATGATTCTGATTGATTTGATTAAAAAAAGAGAGTAACATGATATGATTGTGGTATATGGCAAAATATATAAACTAAAAGCTTCCATTAGTAGTATAAATAAACACAATTTATTGTCACAGCCCACGTTTTTCCTTTTGTTTTGAGTAACTTCATAATGTTACTTTAAATGTGCGTCACTACTTTTCTTATATAATATACACATTCCCAGGTGTACTACTGAAAGCAGACATTTGGCTTTCTACTATTACCAAAATATCTCGTTTCTCGACACAAACGCATTCATATATGTATAATATATAGCTCCACACACAAACAATGCTCGTTGATTAGAGGGAAATAAGCCAAGGCCAAATTATAGATAAAGTAGCGAAAGAAAGTAATGTAAAAAGCAAAGTCATGTTGACAAATCCTGTCGATAAACAAATTCTGTTTTTTTGATTAACAAAATTATTCAACTCACATCCCAGTCTCAAAAATGTTACAATCTCAGCTTCATTTGCATAGAGGCTCATCATCAGATATTAAAGGATTTTAGCTACACTATACGTTTGAAGTAACAGACACACAGAGACAGACTATACCTATATAACTTGTGACAAAGTTCAAAGCGTGCCCATGTATTTTCCCATTTCATCCCCTTTCTTAAAGTTTTGATGAAACTCGCTGCTCCCCCTCGACTCATACTTTTAACTTGGCTGCTCTGTGGTTTTCAAGCACACGGCGTTGGAGAAAGGTTTCTTGCTTTACAGGCAAACAAACAACAACGTGGCATGCACTTTTCTTCCCTTCTAAACAGCATTTGAAAATTTCATACCCATAAAATAACATACCTACATGACAAATCAACCAGCATATCACCGCCGCAGCATCAACAACACTAGAATCAGAGGAGGATGTCGATGAATTTAATCATGCTAGCATCATACACGCGTCTACCAGCAAATAAGTAGCTTGCTTTGGCTTCCTTCCTATCTCTTTCCTTGTGTTTGTAATGTGCTTGCACAGAGACAGCATTTCAATGTGCGATACCTTCTCTCATTCCACTTTCCAGTATCCAGTCCTGTGCTCATTTTTCTTCCGTATACATGCTGAACCTACATAAACGTAGCACATCATCTTCAGCCCCATCCTTACTTGCACAAGCCATAATATAGGAATCCCGTCATCTGCTTCTGCTGCTGCTGTACTCTCTCCCTCTTTCTCTCTCTCTCTCTCTCTCTCTATCTGGTTCTCACCGTTGTTATCTTTCTCTCTCCTCTCGTCTCATGCTTGCATGTTCACAAAATAGAATAGAAAAGAATGGAGAAAAGGGGGAAAGCATTACCATTACCTTATTTAGCAAAGCATCTTTATGTTTGGTTCGTCGGATCGGATGGTTACTACTATACTGCTTCCTTCCGTTGATTCTCTCAAGTATAGTGCATGCTGTGGTATGTAAAATAAACATATAACACACACACACACACACACACACACAACAGCACATATCTTCATGTAATAATGTTATGCATTTTGTTGTAAATGGTAAAGAAAGCATAGCATATTGACATCTTGTGGAACATGATCTTCAACATCAATATGAACAGCTCAACATCCCTTCTATTCTTCTTAAGTTGTAACTCTCTTGCTCTCTCTCTCTCTCTCTTTATTCGTACGGCATAGTATTATTACTATTAATAATAATATTATTATTATTATTGTTGTTGTTATCATCGACACTGTATTCATTCCTCATTGTTCTTGTCGCCGTCTTCTTCGTACGTGTCACTCTATAATATATCTGTCTTTTTATTGTTTCTCCTTTTTTAAAAGTAAGGATACAAAACAAGCAAAAAAGTTAACTATTTTATAAGACGTGTGTACTTTCTACTACTCTTAACTCTCTACTTGTCTAATAATTATCGCAACTACTACAAAACTTGATAAAAGACAGTGATTTGATACAGTCACACCAAAAATGGTTTTCATTCATTTGTCACCATCATCGTCATCATTCACATAAGTATCATATCATCATATTGTGATTACGTTTCATTCTTCATGTTACTTCAAAGTGGAATGAAATAAAGAAAGGCTTCAATATTCTGTTTACTATAGTTTTCTTGAAGAAGAATAAAAAAACTTTCAATGCAATAATCAACATATCAATATCAGTGCATTACTATTGTTACTACTACTATTTATATAGTATTCTTTATACAAAGTGAAAATACATCAAATGCCGTATATATAAGTATATATATCTATATCTATGTCTAAAAGTTTTTTTTATGTCTATTGCCTTTTCCCATAATATTATTCGCTCTTTGGTCACATTTAAGTAAAAACAATACTTTTCCTATCACCAAATAATAATAATAATAATAATAATATCCTTGACTGATTATGACACTGTGTGCTGGTGCGGTCAAAAGGGGTGAATAATATATATTTCGTGTGACGTACGTGAGTATTTGTTGTTGTTGTTATGTGAGTAGCATTTTTTATATGTAAGTGTGGACTGGTGCAGCATCGCTGATTTCTTGATTGGATTGTTTCCAGAAACAGTAGTACAGCAATGCGACGGCACACTTGAAATTATCAAGCCGTTAGAAAACGAAAGAGAGAGAGAAAGGGGAAAAAAGAAGGAATATTTAGATCAGAACTTTTTACCGTCAAATAAGTGGCTAATTTGGTTACTTGCCACTTTCATTTTTGCCCTATCATCAAATCAAAACGATTTCATCAACAACAAAGAGAGGCTTGTTTACGGCGGTTGCGGTTCTCAACACCATCACCTATAATATCAGCCATCATCGATATAAATTCCATTTGGAATAAACCATTGAATAATATGGCCCCTTATACTCGACTCACTGTAACTAGAAGAATGTGAAGTTACTTCATTTCTGGAATAATATCAGTCTTCAACATCAAAAAGGAAAATTGTTCCATTCGGAAAGAAATCCGGTGTTTTATTTATTTGTATGTGTGGGTTATTATTTGAGTGAGTGTGACCGTTACAATCAATCAACCAATCAGTAAAACACAGCATATCAATCAGGATTGCATACTATGTGGATTACTTGCTTGCGGCTGCTGTAGTGGAAAATCGTACTTTCTCTATTTTTCTTTACTCGAACCTCTCCCCATAATATACATATTCACAGTTATCATTGGAAACTGGAACCTCTTTGCTAATCAAACGTCAAATAAAGCTACCGATAAAATCTTAAATGTCTCGATTCCAATAACCACCCAACAGTAAACAAACCTTACTAAAAGTGGGAAAGCTTTCGCATAAAAAGCAGCTTATTGTATCACTGCTACTTTCCACAAAACGCCTGCATATACATTTTTTAACAGTATTGCATTCTTCAGTCCAATCCACCCATCAAGCATGCATAAGAAAAGTATGGTACCTACACAATTGGCCGCATTCTCATGACAAACTCTATAAAATATTTCTTATGTTGGCCCGTAAGAATAGCCCACGACGACGTAGTAACACGGCACACGGGAAAGCAGAACGACGCAGTCGAGTAGAACGAGGACGTATGGAATTTTAAGCATCATTATTCAATTGAGAAGGAAAAAAAATATATAATACTATACGTGGTCGCCACAAAGAGAGAAAAAGAGAAACATCGCATTCTTCTTCCCACCTCAATTTGATTATTAGTGTCAGCCAACCATCAGTTGACAGCAATATGTAACCTTTTATTATGCCTTCAAGAAAGGTTGAAGTGGACAACTACAACAACTGAATTACCATCATCATCATCATCATCACCGCAACAAGAATATATACCTATCTACATATATGCATTGTTGTTGTGCTTATACCGTAAAAAAACATGATTAAGGGTGGTCAATAAAATCCTGAACGCAGCTTTAACCTGAAAACTTTTCATTCACTACTTTCTTTTCCACCTTACCTATCGAACAGCTTATCTTATTTTTACCCCTGTGGTTTCGTCTTTTCTTAACTGAACGCAAAGTCAATCACATTTTTTATATGTATTATTTCGTGAAATACTACCACAGCGGCTCACAGTTGTGAGCTGCCTCCGCCATCATCATTGTCATCGGATCAGGAAAAAAAAGGACATAAACGTTTGTAAATATTTATATATATTATATAATATACCATATACATATATTTGTATTTTTAGGCATACCTCTTCAGGAACAAAAAAACGCAATACCTCCATACATACATATCATCACATGTAATGTGTAAAAGAAAATCCTCTTGTAAATGGTATTATGCTCTAGTAATAACAATATTTATATATAGAAAAAAATAAGACTTTTTTTATACTTGACGTTCATGCCATTAGAATAAAGACATAAAAAGGCGAGTGTGTGGAGAAAAAAAAAGTGAGATAAAAAAACTATATAATACTACAGAGTGCTGGTCGTCGGCATCGTCACACGGAAAATGTCACTTGGACAAAATACAAGTTAGGCAGGCAGCAAAGAAAGAGGGAAAAATCGAGAGACGAGGAACGAGAGAGACAGGGAAAATAAAAAATAAAGTACGAGGAGAAAAATAAATATCGTCTTTCACGTTACTGCTACGTTGCTGATGTTGATGATGATAATAATATGATGATAGCTGATGTACATGTTTACCATACTGTGCTATCGTGTGGCATGATGCTAGAAGAAGTGGTGTGATCTTCTTTTTTTGTACAACAAGCTAGAGCAGTTTAACTTTCGTCGATTCAGATGATTATGTGATGTGCTAGCTAGCATGAGAGAGTTGACGAGCTGAGTGAATGAATGAATGAAAAAAAAAACTAGTAGCTTTACTTCTTCTACTCTTTTGTGAGTATAGGCTTGAGACAGCGACGACAAGACAAGTAAAAAAATATATCTTTTTCTCCGGAAAAGCGTTACGTTGTTGGATTAAAAGGAAAAGAGGAAAAAAAGATTGACATTTCTACTAAAGGATTTGTTTAAATACTTATTTACTTCTATTCATCCTATTCTTGTTTCATATGCGGACAAAAAAAGTACTACTACGACTACACATATATTACTACAAGGTATATTTATGATATCATCATTGTCAGAAAAGGATGGTTATGGATGTGGTTGGCAAAAAGTGAATGGATGAGAAGAAGAATAAAGAAACAATAGTAGTAGTAGTAGTAGCAGCAGCACCAATGCAAGACTTTTATGGATTTATAAAGAAAAGGAAATAGCAGTGTGAACTTTCGTGAACTTACATTATTATTATTATTATTATTATTAAAATAGAGGTGGAGGAATAAGCAGCACTGGTTTAGTTCGATGACGACGTCGACGAAAAAGCGACGAGGAAGAGCAAAAGAAATTTAGACGAAGAAGAAATGAATAAATGATTAATTTTATGCATGCATGGGAACAACTGGAAGCCTTTTTTCATTTGGAAAGGGAAGACTCAAACACAAAAGACACAACGAGGAGAAGGTGGTGGAAGTTACTGCTTTTGGTTCGGTTTGGTTGAAACAATCCGAGAAACAGGAAAACTAAAGGACGCGTTTGATTATGCACGTCAAGTCAAGCCACTCTAATAACTACTTAACGGCAACCAAGAGTCGACTACCGAAAGGAACAATGATTGAAAGCATGGTTTGATGAGAAAATGTAACTTGAAAAAGTACAAGGTTGCATTTTTTGGAGTAGTCTGTGTCTTTTCAATTCACCTGTCACCAAGTTACTCATTGGTTAGAGTGATTCAAAACAAAAAAGAGGTGCATAAATAGAGATTAGAAAACGAAGGAAATTTCTGTCATCATCACCATCAACATTTCTGATACAAGAAAGCGGTTCGACTTGCTAGCGCCAAGTAATTCTTTTTCTGGAAATTAATATGATAAAAGCGTTCCTACTCATTTTATTAAAAAAAATGAAAAGCTGACAGCAAAAATAACAATCCTACTTACTCGTCAATAAAAGACACATAGCAATAAGGGAGGAATTACTTCAAAAGCAAAAAAAATATAAAGGCCCATACAAGCCACATTTAACGTATGTGCAATTTACCCACCCTTGTTCCAAGTTGCCTCTCTTAAGCCATATCGTCTCAATTCCTTTTTCCGCTACCCACTGTTGACTTGACTCTGGACGCTTTGCAATCAGCAAGTCTCCAGACCAACGATAAGGGCTTCAGATATCATCCTCATCAGGAGCAACATTTCATAGTCATCAATAACCGTACATGTATTGACAAGAAGAATAACTCTCAAGTCTATTTTACTTCTTCCTCGCGAAACAAGTCTGCCGTGTCGTACATGAAGATTGAAACATTGACATAAGAGCAAAAGAGGAAAATCAGACAGCAAAAGTTAAGGAATGGGAAAATAAGGGGAAAAATCAAGTCAAAGTGCCATTACAGAATTATTTTGGGTGTCTAAAGGGAAAGAACGAGCAACCTCATCCTGCTGGTCAATCTGAGAACAAGAAATATTTCTCTTAAAAAACTATTTCCTTCTCCACTGCTACCACCATTACATACATGACCATACATGACCATACATTAAAATCAGTTTTGTTTGTGGGGAAAATCAAGTAAAGTCAAGTCGGATAATCAATCCAACAACTCGCCATCACAAGGGAAAAGAGACACACGTCCACTTTTGCAAGTTGTTTTTTATATTCCTATAAATATAATGTCCCTCTAGACGCGATCACGTATGTTCCTTCTTGTATCCTGTTTCGTAATCACCATCGTTGTTGTCCTCCTCTTCTTCGTCCACCACCAACTCCACCGCAGTAAAAAGGCACATCCAGATACTACCCGGCATTGCCATTGGAAAATAGGAACCAATGACCAAAGCAAATACACCAGCAACAGCAACAACGGTGAACACATAATAAATAAACGCGAGCATATATTATTATTCCACCGTCGCCCATACCACCACTTTCCATACCGTTATTGTCCACCTTGTCCTCTCCTCGTTCTCCTGCTCTTGCCCATATTACACACAACACAATATACAACCTTATACAATATATTATAAACCTTTAAAGAAGCATGTAGTAAATGGATATATAATACGTCTCTGTGTGTGTAGTATATCTATATTATTCATCCACTTGACGATATAACAATATTTTGTAATCATCGTACATATTACATGTTTTCTTTCTTCTCCTCCTCCTCCTCCTCTTCCTCCACTTATTCTTCGTCACTTGTGCTTGTCGTGTCGTTACTACTTTTACAAGTAAACCAACTCCAGTTCAATCCACAATAACTTATTATACTGCCCAAAAAAACGACAAAAAATCTACATATGTGTATACCAGGCTACCATCACATCGTTGTTGTCGTGTATGCATACTATCGTGTTTTGTAAGAATTCAAACAACAAAAGAAAAAAAACTCTACACGCACAAACATGATATAAAGCAAACCGGGGACTAATATCAAAAACGGCCATATATTACCATATTACCACACAGTATACTAAAGTCTGTAGTCCGGCCAGCCAGACTTCTTGTCCAGCACCAAGCTCCGGCACGTATGTATGTACATCAAAATCCAAACAGCGAAACAACTCGCAACGCCAACTCCAACACCACCACGAGCAGTCTTTGCTATCTTCGCGTATCATATCCGTTTTGCATGGAACTAAACATTTTTTGCCATACCATTCAATCCGAATAAGCAGTAAGCCACACTATAATAATATATTATATATTATACAGTAGTTGTTCCACTGCAATAACAACGGAAATATATACTGATACAGAAAGAAAAAAAAACATGCTAAATGCTACGTGTGTCTGTACGACTGACTAGACCGACTGCCTACTAAAACGCCACCACCACCACCAAAGGACTTGGCATATTTTTTTCCTGTATTTGTGTGTGTTTGTGGTGACTCTGCTACTCATACTACTAATAATACTACAAGGCAAATATACTCTTTTTTTCGCGATATACAAAAAAACTATGTTCCCCATCGTAGCAGTCATTGCCAGTGCCACTTGTACTGTTTCTAGTGCTGCTGATGATGCTCTTCCATGGTAAAGTTTCTCTTTTCTACCAAAGTTTTATCCGCTTTCTCACAGACTCGGAGTCACTCTTTTTTTTATACTGTTTTCCAACAAGAAGATTCAAATAATCCAACAAACCAAAAAGAAAGAGAGGAAGAGGGAATGCATTTGTGTGTGTGAAAGAGAGTCCGTCGTGTCTACCACGCAGGAAAATATACAAGAAAAAAAACTTAGCAAAGTAGCAGCAAGCTCTGTTTTTTGGGGGGATTGTAGTAACAAGAAGAAGGACTACTATAACTACTACTCCTACCACCACACTTGACTAGGCCAGGCAAAGAGGACTCTTTATTTTCACGGAAAGGAGCAAAGAAAAGAAGAGGTTACTAACTATAAAAAAAAAGTAAATTTGCTGGTTGTTGGATATATTGGGCTGTTTTGTGGAAAAAGGAGGCAGAGGGAAACACACGAAGAGAGTAAAAAGTATAACATTCAACATTACATTACGTATCGAAAAGAGAAGCTTGGTTGGTAAAACACTTGGAAAACACAGAGACTACACTATTTTGTACTGTGCTGAATGCTGGTGAGGTGGGTAAAGTGAATGCTACATTGGTAAATAATATGCTGCTGCTGCTGGTACGCTGGTTATTGTAGATACACACAAACACACAGGATGATAATATGATATCAAGCTTATGCTGACTTGCTTTCTTGACGCTTCTCTGTGTGTGTTGTGGGCGAAGGAACTGTTTCGTGTGCTGCTGTGAGGAACAAAAAAAACGGTTGGTTTGGGCTATATAGAGGGCTCGAATTTGTCAAGAGGCACACATTGTTGATAGAGCACGTAACATGGTCACATCCAAAAAATCCTGAGTCTCCTCATCATCATTTTATTTCTACTTTTACCTGTGTCATCATCAACAGCAGCAAAGGCACACACATTATCATCACACACTCAAATACATACTTTCTTGTGCATTTTACGACTACACACCAAGTACAATATCCATCAGCTTTTTTCACCATTTTTTTTCTCTTTTCCACGCTGTATTTTCACTGGAAAACGGAAAAACAAGAACAATCATCCTTCAAAATTATTCATCGTCTAGATTTTTTTTCTTCTAATTTTCAAAACAAAAATTGCGTGTGTGAGTGTGTATTTACAGAGTAGCCTTTGTTTATATTAAAAAAAACTATCGTAGATTGCTGTAATTCACATCAGAAAAAAAACCGGAACACGAAACATTTTTACCTTTTTTTCTTGTCTCTGTCAGTCAAATAAGATTGTCATCTTTGTCAGCTCATCTCGTCAGCGCCGAAAAGATAAAAAATAGTAGAAATATCACATAATCATCGTCCTTGTCTTGTTCGTAGTAGTCCGTCATTATTATAAATGCTCTCCGAGTTTCTCTTGTATCTTTCCTAGTGCAAGCTGATTTCAACTGCTGCGTAAAATTGACTTGACTTGGAAAACTTTTGAAAACCTGTGAGAAAGCTGCTTACGAAGAAAAAAAGAAATCACCTTTCTTTGTCTGCAAGAAGAAGAAGTAGAAGAAAAAAAATAAGAACAAAAACATCAGAGAAAGAGGATAAGAAGAGCATCAGCAACAACAAACCAAGTATTTCTATATATTTTCCCACGGTTATCATCATAGCACACGCCGGTACGTACTACGTACAATGATATGACTGCAACAATAACAAGAACAACATCAAAATAAATAGTTTCTTTATTTCTCTATTTTAGTCGTCTTGTCGTTGTGTGTAATTTCTACAAGAAAATAGGCACTACTCTATACAAGTTTTACTTTTTTTCTTCTTGACATTTCTACAAAGTGATTGTCATATATACAAAAAAGTGACTGAATGTTTTGACTGGGTGACATATATATATACTAATTGCTTATTTTGTGATTTTAAAAGGAAATTTTATTATAAGGTTGAGGGAAAGAGAAGTAAAATAGGGATTTAATGTAAAGTTAAATTAAAGATTAATTAAATAAATTTATCCGTCGTTATCTGCTGATGAGGTAGAAACAAAGTATCCCGAAGCAGAGCAACACATACATATCATACCATTCTCTCCGTAAATCCATTACAGTGTATTACATTCAAAGTAAATAAAAGAATTTAGTCTTCGAAAAAAGGAAAATAAAATATTTAAGAATTTACAGTAAATTTTTATGCCTTCTCAAAATTGTAATTTGCAAACAAAAAATATATATAAATACATTTAACCGACCACGTCGTCTTGACGAAAAAAAATACATAATCAACATTAACTGAGAAATTCGCGTTAATATAAAGTATATATTTGAGACGACGTAGCCTTAAAACTAATTTATTCAAGAACAAAAGTCGGAAAGCATCTCTCTCCTGAGAAAAAAAGATAAAAGATACAAAAAAAGGAGAAGGTAGAAACTTTTAATTTGTCAGTTTAACTGTTTGAAATCAAACGAGTGCCTACCTATACGACTTTTAAAGAAAAAAAGATTTCAAAGGAAAGGTAATTCAAATTCTTTATTATGACTGAGCCCATTAACAAGTATAATTAAATAAAAATTGAACCCATTTATCTTATCTAATTGAGTGCTACTTTATCTATTCAAACTTACGTAATATATAAAAAAATATATACAACAAAAGGTGCAATCAAACATATCGTTGTTAATCCAGCCACCTACTCTATCTACAATATACATAAATACAAAAATCCAAAAGAAGGAATTTATTGATCGTATTTTTCAACTTGACTAAAAAAAGGTCCATTATTTGATCAATATCTGAAGAGAAAAAAAACTTTTTTCTATAGTAATTTACATACTTAAAAACTATAGTGACTTTATAACAAAGTTATTGAAAGGAACAGTTTTACGTCAGTGTCATTAGAACTAAATTTGAAAACCTTTAAAGATACTTGTAATATATAAACTTAATTTCCGCTACAAACTTCTTTGTCATCATATCATCATCGTCATCATCAAAACAGTTTTCGGGTGAAAACTCTCTGGTACCAAGTCAACAATAGTTTCACGAGGCTCTTCAAACTTATTTTTGGAAAGGTAAGCTCCCTTCAATTTTATTATCTGATTTTCTATTTATTATTAATTATTATCAACTGGCTTTGTTGTAATGTACCCTTGCTGTTGTTGTTGTCCTCATTGAAAGAAATATTTGCAGAAACAAAAGTTCATACATACGATAAAGGTGTATTTAAAACGTATTTAAATGGACAGCATGTGCATAATAATAATAACATACAATCCTTCAGCTGGACAGAGAGGATGTGCATTTTTTAAAAGAAATTAATTTATAGTGTGTGGATTTGGGAGAACAGGTGCACAAGCTCGGCCAACAATCTAAAAACCAGACAAGAAGGCCAGCAGTCGAGTCAGGACATGGGCCTGGCTTGAGCAAAAAGGCAGCTGTAAATATCTTCTTTTTTTCGAATGGAAAAAGAAAAGAAAAAATACTTTTTTTATACTGCTCAAAGTTGTCTTCCGTTCCTGCTACGACGCTTTTGCATGCATTCGTTGCCTTTTGATGTACATTAAAAGGAAATTATACCCAATAATAATAAGAATGGACAGGTAATTGTAGCAAAGTAGCATGTGTAACGGCAGCAACAATCATTCTCATATTCATTCATAAAAACGCAACATCAACATCCGTTTGTCATACTTTATTCCAAGCCCCTTATGCAATTATAATTTAAAGAACTGAATAAAATAGGAGATACACGTACCTCTATATACATCGACGCAGATAGATAATATATATAGGCATGTGTTTTGTTTGTGTGTGTAAAAAAACGGCAGCAGTCAACTTAACAGAGAGTCATTCATTCATTCATTATACTTTTGTTGATGTGACCCTTGCTATAGTGTGTTTTGTCGGTGGGTCGGTGTAAGGTGATGTGAAGGCATGCTAGCATGAAATCCATTCATCCTCCTCATTGCTCCTTCTGCTGCTTGCTTGGATGGTCATTGCTGACGATGATGCGTCATATGGATGGATACATCATATACCATAATATACATAGCCCTGGGCCCATCACACCATGCCACCGACACCGCACCACCACCACCACCTGAAATCTGAAAAAGGATGTTAAATGTTGTTCTCATCTGCTGGCTCTAGTAATTCTGTTCTCACTCACTCAAGCCGTTGTATTGGTATTTATTCTTGTGCTCTTCCGAATATGATTATTATTACTTCTATTTTCTTTTTATGCCCAGTTATTATTTATCTCATGGTCCATGGACCAATATATATGTTGAATGCCGTAATAAGTTTAGTTTTGGGGGAGATGGAAATTTTTCCAGGTAAATTCATAAACGCCGTAGCTTATTATGTAGTTTGACAAGTTGTCCGTGGTTGGTGATATTATGATTAGTGGATGCTGAATGTGGTTCTCTTTGCATTCCCCATTTCCTGTCTAGTCCATCAGGTATCTGGTGCGGTGGTGTTGTTGGTGTTATGTTGCTGATAGTTTGTTGCTGTTTTACGTGTTTTTTTCATAGCAACAACCTTTCCCAAATGAAAATTTAGTTAGATTTCTCAATTGGTTTACTGGTATTCTGGCATTCCCAATAAAATCAATTTCCTTTAATATTTTTTAAAGGTTATATACCACGCTTTTTCTCAAGTTAATTTATTAATTCAATTTTTGTTATCTCTTTTTTAGATAACTTGAATCGAACTCAGATCTACAATTTCATTTCTTTAAAAAAATCAGATCAAAAGAACGATGCAAGCCTTGGTGTTGTGAATTTCTTTAAAAAGTACAGTCAAGCTTTATGCCCCCTTGCAACCCTTGTCGTTTCACATTTTACCTGCAATGATGAACAATGTAAGCACCTTCCTGAAACAAAACAAAATTTTGCAGATTAAATACTCAATGAAGTTTTTTCTTAATTCGAGTAGCCTTATAGTCAGCTAGATGAACATAATTATAATTTTATTATCCCCTAAATGTCATCATCCTCTTTTCTTTTTTCTTATTTTCTCATAAGTCATTGTATAGCTAGCGTACAACGAGCGTACAAGAAATAATGTAAACTACCAGCACAAAAAAAGTAAGAAAGCAATATCAACAACAAGAGCAACTCTTAAGGAAACAAAGAGAAAAGATTAAAAGAAAATTTCATTATCCAAACATCATCAACGTAATTATATTTACATAGCTTCTTGTTATGATTTGCTACATACACACTTAAGTAAAACGTTGTATTAAATGAAACCCCAAGTAATTTACATAAGTACACACATCGGTGTAACAAAGTAGCAGGATGTGAACAAAAAGTATGTACAACAAAGACATCATATGAATGGAAGCGAAAGTAAAATGATTATTATTGATATTTTTACGTGACATTTTTACAATCCGTCCAAGTTTTTTCTTTTTCTTGTTGAATGTATGTATCTACTAAAAAAAGTCTGCATCATTCATCATCATATACACATATTATTCAATGTAATCTACAGAAATTTTTTTATATGTTTTTTTTTGTTGCTTGTATAGAAAAAGTATGCATGATACGTAGGTATATATCCGCTACGATCACAAAACTCTTTAACTTTTGCTTGTTACATTTTCTGCTCAATTTTGGTGGCACACTGCAAAATGGATGGATGGTCTCTCTCTCTCTCTTTCGCTGTTTATATTTATGATATGATGATGATGATCCATGCATGCTTTGCTGGTTTTACAAGGGTTTTTTTCCTTTATTATTTTTCTCCTCACCATCACTACCACTGCCTCTCTCACTGCCTCTGCTCCTTCATCCTTTTTTATGCTCTACACACCACCTTGGTAGCAGTGGTAATCATCATAGTCACAACATCAGGATGATGAAAAGGTAATCGTAGGAGTATAACAAACAGTACTGGCAAGTAGGAAAGCACTACTGCTGCTGCTGCTGTTGCTGCACCACTGGCAACATGGCTCATTTCCGCTGCGATGGTTCATCTCTTTGAACCAGGTGTGCTCATTGTTGACTGTGTCTAGATATATATATACTCATTGTACACGTATTTAGATTACATAGATTTTAAGTTTTCTACCTATGACTTTCGGCAGCAGAGGTAGTCAGTCACCTGAACCAAAAAAAATGTGATGCATGTGATATGTATGTATATGATATGATGGTGATGATGATGATGATGATGTGCTCTTAGTAAAAATATTAAGTTGAATGTAAGTGTGTGTTTGAGGTGAGAGCAATGTTTACTATACGCTATGAATTTTTAACAATCTTTTTACCTACATTGTTAAATACAAACACAGAGCAAACTATTTATATTATGTAGTAAAATAGGTAGGCATCATAATATGAATCGAGGAGAGAGTTGAGTAAACTGTATCCAAAAATGAAGCCATGTCAGACGAAAAAGACGACTCATATAAATATGCATGCATTAAGTATGTAGCATCAGCAACATCATCAAATTACTATTGTGATCATGATCATCATCACATTGTCGTCGTCGTCAGCGTCGCCCTTTTTTCTTTAGTTTTGTGTGTCAATCAGAAACTTGGTGAGAGACACGGTATGAGGACGAGTTAAAGAGAGAGAGAGAGAGAGAGAGAGCAAGTACACTTTTGAAAAAGGGATTTAACTTTTTAAAAGAATGAAGAAATAGAATGAAAAAGAGAATGGATGATGATGGTCACATGGTCATGACTTTTGACGATGATAATAATAAGTGATGATGATCCTATGAGTTAGATTATACTTGTAATTTCAGTTGGTTTTGTTGTAGAAAACGCTGAGATAATACGACAGCAGCAGCAAAGGAAGGAGGAAATTTTATTTTTTCCTTCCAAAAGGGTACAATATTCCCAGTGTGCCAGCATAGGTAACCATCCATATATGTCTATCATGTTTGTGTGTGTAAGCAAATGAAATTTTTCATGAAAAAGAACCAACATTTTCACCATGCAAGAAAAATGTTGAGCTTTCATCTGTTGTAAACACAAAGACAACATAGGGCACACGGTACACAGAAAAAAAAAGAAAAGAAAAAAACCTGCTCAACAACGTGAGTTGTTGTGTTGTGCATGTTTTGCTTTACGAAGAGACAGCAGATGAGCAATAAAAATATTACAAAGTATAAAGCCAAGTGAGAATAAGACTTGTTATGTCATCATCATCATCATGATCATGATGATCATCATCTGTACACACTGTCAATACGGGCTCTCGTTGTAGCTGTCTATTCTCTGTATTGATGATGTTACCTTGTTGGCTACTTTGTATATTCCTATCGCAAAAAAATAAAACATCAGCCAGTCAACCAACCAACCAACCACCCTAAAAATCGAGACAATGTATTGTAATACCGCAACCTCATGCATGCATCTTGCATATATCTCTAATACTCTTATGCATCTTGTTATTTTTATTTTTTGCTCACTTTTTTATATGTTTAACCACATATTTACAATTTAACCCAGCAAGTAATGCAAGGAGGCATGTCTATTTGCCTTGCTTTGTATTTTTTTACGTGCATACATTATGTATCAGATATCGTGTGTATCATCTCATCTCTCTTTCTACGCTGCCACTGTCATTCTTTCTTTCTTTTTTACAGCTGAAGATGAAAAAGATGGTTTCGTGGCGATTGTGGTGGTGGAAGTAGTTGTAGTAGTTGTTGTACAGCATCTATTTCTTGGAGAGAGATGAGATGTGTGTGATGATGGGGTGGTTTTTCTAAGGATCTTATTGCGATATGATATGGGGAAAAAAGAAGAAGAAAAGATCAAGTAAAAAACAGGAGCATTTGGCAAATGCCAGTCGCGTGCCATCTTCTCTACCAGTTTACCACCACCAGAGTTTTATATATATACCTATCTAAATGCCTACCTTAAATAAGGTATACATTTGCACATACCTACATATTACTTATACATTTGTTATCTAGATAGAGTGGCAGAGGGCTAAGATATAACTACTTACATGTCTTGTTTATCATCATGATCATCATCTTACACGACCATCTGCCTTGTGTACCGTACGTCTGCTGTTCTGGTGGTTGATGATGATCATCATCATGATCATCTCCTCCACCATCCTCGGTACTACTGCTGACTGTTGAGTGCTCCTGCTGCTGCTGCCGCTCATACATTTTTATTATTTTTTTGGTTTATCTTCTTCCACTGCACTACTTAAAGTCCATATTGAAGAGTAGAAAAAAAAATTACCACCTTCTCTTTTGCTCTTACTTATACTACACATTGTTGTACGTGAGTACATGTAATATAAGAAAAGAAAAGAAGTGTTACTTTTTAAAAACCTCCTCGTCAGCAGCCGAAAGTGAGTAGTAGCACGAGCTGCTGGTTGTAGAAGGAGGAGCGGAATCAGCAGGACAACAACAGCACCAGCACACACACAAAAGGTAAAAGAGCAGTGTGCCTTTTTGTGTGAAAAAATATTGAATTCGCCGTAAAAAAAAGAATTCTTCTGATCTGATCGTATTATCATCATCATGATTAAGATTAAGAGTATATTTATTCTTTTGTAAGAGTATTTCAAGAATAACAATATAATCTTGTTTTTTGGGGGCTTTTTACGTGCTCTTTCCTCATTCGAACAGTTAGTTTGGCAGTTAATGAGTAAATGTAAAATGAGCAATTAGGTGTCGACATTGATTTAAATGATATTTTTAGTATTTTATCCACTCATTCATTGTTATGAAATATTATTAACTTCAAATTATTATTTGGTTTTACAGTTTTATGCATTATAAATGTATGTCGGTTTAGTTTTGCCTTTTTGATGGGGGATGATGATAATGATGGGGTGGGATAATGAATGTTTGAATATTGTATGTGCAGTCAAGTTCACTGCTGCTTGATGATCATGATCATGATGATGATGATGAATAATAAACCAGCTCTCATGATGAAGGGGATGTTTTTACTTTATTTTTAGGGTGAAATTGTAGATCAGCAGACAGACAACAGGGCATAATACTACAGTCACTGTATTACAGTGTGCTGAGTTTATAAGCTATCCCCACAGTTAGTCTATTTGATGATAATAACCATATATCGTAATAAATGCATAACACGAAAGTAATGTTCTGAATTGTTTTTACTTGAATATGATATATGTGCACACACACAAACATTTAACATTCATACTTGGATTACTGCATATCACATAATATACCTGCGTGGCGTAGTGATAGTAGTGTTTTGTCTGTGTGTATTTTTGGTTACCAATCGCAATACAATATCATGATATCATGCCCAATTATCATTTTAAAGGAACCCCACATATCAAAAAAACAATGCAATGATATGATAACTACCACTATAACTCCCACTACTACAAAAGTACTCACTTGCATTGCACATTTTTGTTGTTCCTCGGACCACAGATACAAACACACACACACACGCACAACAAAGTCAAGTAAGTTTTGTTTGGCTCGTTCCTTTCCTTCTGTTCAAGTTGCATTACTACAACAACGCCATGTACTGCAGTTAAAAAAAGGTAGTCAAGCCAGTCTTGTTTCGCGGTTTCCTTGGACAGTTACTGTTATACCGCTGCTGCTGTTTTATACTCCTCCACTCTAACAAAAAAAAATTACCGACTTTTTTTTTGTTTCTTGCTTCCTCATTTCTCTCTCTGCATCCCTTCATTCTAGGAGCAGACACCATCATCAGTGGAAAATAAGAAGGAGCAACAGAAGGTCAGGGTGTAGAAAAATATATATCTTTCTTTTCTATTGTTTCATCGTGCGTTTTTTCCCTCACACGCATCTGTCTGTCAAGTTTTGAGGAAGAAGAAGGAAAAGAAGCGGTTTTTTACTATTCGTGCATTTGTTCTTAAAAAAAGCTTGGAGTTTGAATTGAAGAGCATATGTAATATATTATTGTCATGTAGTGAAAGTAGGAGCTAACAAAGTGGTGCTGATGATTATTATATAATAATATTATATTACAAGTCAAAAAAGTGGCGCGTGCTCATTTCCATTTCAGTCAGGGAGACAGTTGATTCAGTCTTGATATTTGACTTGGACAAACAACATCAACAACACAGCAGTTGTTGCAGTTTGAATAAAATAAGCACAATTTTCTATTTTAAAGAAATTAACGTGTATAAACTGTGTTTGCGTTTGGTAGTATTCAAAAAACGAGCAGAGTAAATTAAAACTTTTGTTTTACTTTCTTTAAATAAAGGTGATTAAAGTGTACCAGGTGTGTAAACATATCACAATCATCGCTTATGAAATCATCGTCACACTTTGGATTTTCGGGATAAAATCAGAGCAAGAGTTTTTAATCAGGTAAAGAAATAATTGCATTATTCTGTAAACAAAATAATACAAAGAAATTGTGTTTGCTTGGCTTCAAATGAGGCCGTTGTTGTTGGTTAGATTTTCGGGGTTGTTGTCGCTTAAATGTGATAATGAAGGGGATGACTTCCTACAAACTATGGTTTTTGTCTGTATGACAGTAAAGCACTATATTTTCTCTGCCTTGTTGTGTGTCAAATGAATATGATGCAGGAAGAGTGACTGGTGGTGGTGGCGGCTGTGAGTGGGGATTCTGGAGTGTGGAAAATTGATAGTTGGTGTAGCTGACTTTTTGGCTGCCATTTACGTACAATGCAGAGATACAATGTTTGTGTGCGCCTATACACTTTTTCCGTGTACACAAAGCGATATGTTGTGTTTTACGTTTGCATGATAATACAATTTAAATAATAACATTATTGTTTTCGATCTTGTCATGCATTTACCTCTTCTGTTGTGATTTTGGTGTGCTTGCTTGACTGGGTGAGTGTGCACGTCATGTACCCTGCCAGCAGCACCGGAAGTGCACAAAAAAATAATTTACCTATACAAATAAATAAATATATACACAAAAGCTATACCCTTTCAGCAGGTATGTGTATATATGTGTACACATGCATACATTACAAAATACAATCTTCCACTTTCAATCCGTTGTCGTTCTCATTTTGTATTTAAAAAATGAGAGTAGTGGGGTAAAATATATGCATATGCCTACCTCAGTGTGTAGTACTCGCCCTCCCCTCTCTAATCAAAATCAAAATAGGGAGCAGTTGAAAGTAGAAATTTGGAATTAGAAAATTTTGTACGCTCGTGCAAAATCATGTTGATATAATGTTTTACTGGCAACTTGTTTCTGGTAAAGTTATTTCGTTTTCACATGTTTTCAAGTAAATTCTTTGTTTTCTAACAAAAAGCACAAGAGAATTGCTAAAATGAATCGCGTTACAACATAGCTACAGTTCTTCTGTCCACCTCCTACTGACTTTTTTGTGGTATAAAAAGGTTTCTTTGTTTATTTGTATGTATTTATGTAAGTAGGTGTAGTAGTACTTATTATAATTATTATAATTATTATGCTGTTTATTTTGGAATGAATACAAGACGACACTTGCGCTTAAACAAAAAGTTTATGGTTTCTATATGAAGAGCTTTCAAATTTACATAACTTAATTTTATGTGCAGCAAAACATCTTCAAAATTGGTATAGAAAATGTGCAAAGGCCTTTTAATTTTTTTAACATTTTCTACCTTCATTGGCCAATGAAGTATGTATCCATAATATACATGCCAGCTTGTATATATGTCCCACGAACAAGTTTCCTTTTCCTCAAACAAAACGACCGTGAAAAGCAAAAAAAAAAGGAAAAGAGTTTCTCTGCAGCCGCGCTGCTGAGCATTGTCCAAGTTAATAAATAAACGTATTAAACTCAAACGTATTTCTGAGGCAGGTATGCATGTTTTAAGATTAGCTGTTCAGATTATTACTTTCGGTGATTTTTCGTGTTTAGTTATTGGTTATGTGTAAGTAAAGTAGGAAAAACTTTAGTCAGTTTGAAAAATAGAATATTATTATTATTATTATTATTATTCGGGTTTCAATTTTTCCTCCTCCACAAAAACAGCACGAAAGAAGAACGTATGTGTAAAATCCCATTTTTCTGTCTTCACCGCTGTAAAAATTGTTCTTGTGCTTTTCTCTGTCGTCCGGTTAAGTCGTCACGTCAGCACTGTTCTAATAACGATACAGTTTTTTTTCTTATTCGTGGAATAAAGATTTGTAGAAAATATAGCACTGTAGAACATTATTATAATATATATATATCTTCAAATTCATATGTATCCATTTCTTAGTACATATTATTACATGTATTTAAACTATATGATCTTTGTACACACGTAGGTACACATATAATATGCACTCAAGCTCTGTTATCGGTTTTGTATGTATTTAAAAAAAAAAGATTTAAGAACGTGTAAGATAAACAGAAAGAAAGGAGGAAGGAGAGAGTGAGAGATGTTTGCATACGCAGTAGATATACAGACAGAAAGAGACTTTTCTAAACTGACTGAACCGAAACTGCTGTTTTTTCCCATTCCCATAAAACTATTTAGTATAGCTATCAAGAACCCAGGAGAATCAGCAGCAGCATCTCTGAACCATTTGACTTTTAGTTTTAGCCCATATTATTATCAGTCGCAGTGGCATGATATAGATTATACTACGAGTACTACACACACATCAGCAGCAAAACGCGTTCATTCATTTCCTACTTTTTTTTCTTCTCTCTTGTTGTCGATGTCGATATATGATTACTATTTTCTTCATGTTTTCCATCTCCTTTCCATTCATCATTGCTTTTCTTGTTGTTGGGTAATGATGTATTATCAAGAAGCCAGGAGAATCAGCAGCAGCATCTCTGAACCATTTGACTTTTAGTTTTAGCCCATATTATTATCAGTCGCAGTGGCATGATGTAGATTATTACTACGAGTACTACACACACATCAGCAGCAAAACGTGTTCATTCATTTCCTACTTTTTTTTCTTCTCTCCTGTTGTCGATATATGATTACTATTTTCTTCATGTTTTCCATCTCCTTTCCATTCATCATTGCTTTTCTTGTTGTTGGGTAATGATGTATAAAAACATGCACATGAATAATAAGTATATTATCCATCCATCCATTTCTGCTAAAACGCAGAATTATGTAACTTCCAAGAAGGTCTGTGATGTGCGTCGTCTAAAAACCGATGAAGAAAATCAAATACAAGGCTTTCATCTTTTAGTTTTGTTCTTTGCCTTCTTCCTCTCTCTTGTTTTGTATTCTTGAATTTTAGGTAAATACACGTATTTACATTCACTATAAATAGTTGTAGTATATCTTGTTGTCGATAAGAGCCATCATTCAGATTATTGTTGTTAAGAGAAATCTTAAGAGAAGAAAGGAAATCTACTGTTTTGGGCTTTTATTATTATTATTATACATTTTCATCCTGTGTTCCATGACAAGCAAGCTGACAGAAAGAGCCAATGAATGAGTTTTCCATGTGAATATTTTTCATTGCATTGAAGGTGTAAGGTATTTAAATAGGCACGTATTTGTGAGTATCTATGTGTGTGTGTCTACCTTTTTCGTTGACATGTACAAAAAGCCAAAAAGGAATAACTCAATTCTAGTATGTGGGAGATAAATGTAAATCTAAATGGGATAGATTTTTGACATTGGTAGTCAAAGTTGAGTTGATTTTCGCCAAAAAATAATAATATCACGATAAGAAACCATTTTGCTTATACTTTTTTCACCGACAACAAAACGCCTTTTATGTTAGGCGATGATGGTAATGATAACAAACCACCGCGGCGGAAAACATTTCACACATATTTTCACCCTTTTCTATTTGCTCCTGGTTTGGGTGTATGATTCTTGTATAAGGTTTTTTTATGGTAGGCATTTGTATGGCTGGTATGTCCATGTTTGGTTACCATGACTACTTTTACCCTCATGTAAGTATAGAGAGAAAAAAAGAGCGAGACGCGGACGTGAAAAAGTATTACCAATGTCTGTTTACTATGCATGCTACTATGCATAGTTTCTTATTACGTTTTATAATATTCATAATAATAGTAATAATCAGTCTATGAATTTGTGCTAATAAGGACGCATGTATACGTCCGTCCCGTCCCGTCCATCTTGGTCCCTCTGGAAAGCACATTATCTGCATCGTCGTCATAATCATCATCATCATCGTCAATACAGCATTAAACCGTGAAACGACAAGTAGAAGAAAGGGCTATATAATTTTTTCTTTGGTGGTGCTTCCATATTTGAATGTGTGAGTGTGTGTGCGGTTCAAACGATCGGTGGTGGTGGTGGAGCTGTTATGTTGGTGTGATGTGAAATATGACAGGATATAAGTACATAAGTATAATGTAATGGAGGAGTACACACTACACACATGGCAATATATAGTGGCAGAGTTATTTTTTCTCCTCTTCTTCTTTCTTCGGAGAGCCAGTCAATAGACAATAACACACAATGCACTAGTAAAAAGACAGGGATGAGCAGAGGCATAAAGAAAAGTTACACAAGTAAGGATTCCTATTTTCTAGTTAGCACCACAGCACTACTTACACACCATCAATATCAATACATTCGTCTTCTTTTACGTTATACGTAATCAAAATCATCATCGTATTATCGACAGCAGGCGGATTATTTTTATGAATAATTCTTTTTCTTTGGGCTACTACTAGCGAATATAAGAACAAGTTGTGTGTATGGATGGTGTAATGATGGGATTCATTGGAAGGACGGTGCGAGAGCTATTATTTATCTTCCAATCTTGCCCCTTCTATTTTCTCAGGATGACAGTTCCATGAATGGTCTGATGTTAACTCAACTGAAAGAAAGCAAGCTGGTTTTATGTCTGTTGTTATCATCATCACTGTATTTTCTATCTCAATGTGCTTTTATCGGATCCAGTGGTCAGTATTGTTAAAACATTAACAAGAAGAGACTGCATGAATAAAAAAATTGGAACGAAAGCAGTGAAATGAAGGGAAGGAATTGGCGAGGATGAGGATGATGATTATGGTGATGACGTGATAGGATAAGATACTTAACTACATACATGCTACATCATATGCATATACCTTTTTTGTGTTTTACGCACGAAAGTAAAGGAGAAAGTGTATTTTTTTCTTCATTACTTAATGTATCTGTTATTATTTCCATGATTAATACTAGGTGACAATGACAACTTTGCATAGAGAATCAAGAATTTTTCAGTACGGGAGGAATGTAGTTTTGTTTGAGTGATAGAGAAAAAAACAAATAAATTTTGCATGAATGTAGCGCTTTTGTTAGCATATTTTTTTTGTTTTCTTCCAAAAAGCTCCACTTTTTTCTCCTATTTCAGAAATCGGGCAGGTGGGTGGAGGTGCCTTTGAGCCGAGTATTTCACAAGTTTATTGTCGTCTTACTGCCAATGACACATTATGTGCTTTTATTCCTTTCTTTAATATTACGAAATTCTCTGATGAAAATAGAATAAAAGAAAAATATTTGTAGTTTAAAAAAAGAAAATATGTCAACATTTAAATTATTCAGTGAATAGAAAATCGGTTTGGTAATGCGTATTTAACTCTATACTTGCACAATATTTATCGGCTTGTTCACATTCTCGTTCTTTTTCTCGTTCCATTTTTTTCTGCTGCGGGGAAGAAGACATTCGTTGGATAATGAACATAATCCACTTGACACACATTCATTACCGAAAATAAAAAGCAAGAATTTGCAAATTAGCAGATAAAGAATATGTTTTAACGATGTATGTGATGTGATGCGGAATGGTAACAAGAGTGACGAGGGGAAAATATACAGTAAAAATGGTTGGCTACCTACCATTACTACTATACCACCAACAGTACATTTCCTGCAAAACACTCCTTACTCCTCTCTCGTGGAATTGGAAAAGTGCAAAAAAACAGAAGCACACACACGAACATTTTTTTCTTGTCAGTAATTGTGAAATACAAAAGCAAACATGCAACTCCTATTTTGTTACTCTTATAACTACAAAGTCGAATTGGCTGTGGTAGCGGTAGTGGTGGAGTGTTAAGAAGGAATGAGAGAGAGAAAGAGAGAGAGAGAGGGAGAAGAGGAGAGAGACTCGTCGTTGGAGGTGACGTCGGTGTAAACAAACGTAAAACAAGACCAATATGGTTCTCGTTCCACTACTACAACCGTCGTTGTTGTTGCAGAAACTGGCGTCCTCCACATAACCGACGTCCTCGTCAAAAACTCCAAATTTCGAGCTACTACTACTACGCTGCTGCTCCTTGTTTTGTATTTGTGCCTTCTCTCTTTCTCTTCCTCTCTGTCAAACATTTATGAATTCTTAAATTGCTTGACTAGAAAAGTTGTGCCTGTGTGGTAACTTAGTTTTGGTTAGAATGAAATCTAGGTTTTTGAAAGTTACGTTAGTTTTTTTTGTGTGCATATACTCATATGTGAGTATTTGCTTCCATGGCTGAATGGAACGTTGAACTACGTGGTAACCTGAAAAGAAAGATTTTGAGGATTATTTTTTACTATATTATTTTTTAGACCAAGAAAGGCAAATATATGCAAAACAGTAGCCCACTAGTGAATTAAGTATCAAGCCATTGCAATCGTCTTTTTTTGTTATACAACCATGTCAGCTGACAAGGCTGACTGGAAGATTACAAGTAGTCCACTCCACCGACCACATAACATACTACCACCACCACATACATACCTATATCACCACCTTCAACCACAGAAATAGCTGAAATATTTAGCAAAAAATTAGACCACTCTGCTACTACTACGTGCTCAAAATTCCTCCATATTTTTTTTCTGTCGATAAAAAAACAGTAGCATTTATTATCGGTTCACTTTTTTGTGTAGTTTTTTCCCCTTCTTTTATTTAATCTACCACAAATAACTACAGTACTTAAGGTACAAAATATATTAGTTATTTTTCAATAGAAAAAATTCAGGCTGATTTTAAGAAAAAAAATATTTAAAAAGGAAAAATATAAATGTTAAAATAAAATGGCATATGTTTCTTTTCTCCTAACTGTTTTTTCGGTTTTATGTTTCCACCGCCAACCCGGTTTTATTTTTTTCTCTCTCGTTTGTTTGCCCTTTTTCATCGACTCCTCCGTCTTCTCTGCTCTGCTTTCAGAGAAATGTCGTTTATTGTGAGCATTTTCTTAAGTACTAAGGATATTATGGTGTTGTAGTGGTGATGATGATGATGATATGATGATGGTATGGTAGATATTGTGTAACTGTAATGATATCATCACCATAACAACGTAAACTCTAATAATATCGCCATCATCACCTCCACCTCTTTTCATCCATTTGCTCCAACTGGCTGTGACTGTACTGTAGGGAGTTGAAAGTTGAATTTGGAAACAAGTAAGGCATGCATCATAACAACCTATCTATCCACTTCCTACCTCGACTGTTTAGCTATCAAACAATAAAAGAAGTAATTTTATATTGTCGCTTTTTCACGTTCCGTCGGTCGTTCGCTCCTGAGAAAAAAAGAGTATTCTTTCCTTTTATATTCATTTTCTTTTTTTACCATTTGATGATGATGGGGTTGGAGGAGAAAGAGGAGGAGAGACAGAAGGCAGGGATAGTACCTTGTACACTGGTGATTATGATGATGATGATGGCGAAGCGGAAGACATATGATACCAGTAAAGAAATGAATACTTCTGCAATATTCTCAGCGGACACCTTCTTCCTCCTAAACTTTTCCTTTTTGTAGTGTATGATGTTGAGTGCTGATGATTATGATATCATCCAGGATAACATTATATTTTTGGATGAAGTGTGTTATGTGTGTGTGTGTGTGTGCGCTTTCGAATGTCGAATGTGTGTTGTCAAGGAAGACTTTTTTCTGTTGTGCTGTTGGTTGTACTAAAATGAAGGAAAATGTAATTCTTTCGTATTCTTTCCCTTTCTGCATGTTGGCAAATATCTTTCCGTGTACTTCCGTCTACTTTATTATTTTACTTATTCTACTCTGCTCACAAAAAAGTAAGAAAATTATATACCGAACTTGCAAAAATAAATAAAAGTACATGGCTTGTATTTTTTTCGTTGATTGTATTGTGATGAGAGATGAGATGCATACAACATGTGTATTTCTCGCTCAAATTGTTTGACATGGCTTGTCTGTCTGCACAAAAGAGATTAGGATCAAAAGAGAGATAGAGAAGAAGAAAAATATGTCAACACATTTGTTATTAATCCTACGTTTATATTATTATTCCTATACTTTTTAAACTAAAGAATACATGTATACATTTATACATATACCTTGTTGTCACCCTGCACCCACCCACCTTCACTACCGTACACAAAAATAATGAACATGCTACTAGCTAACTACAAGGGAAGAAGGGAAAAATTGTAGTAATTGTTGAGCAACTCCTGTGTTTACATTTTATTATCGTAAGTACACGGAAGGTCACATTGTGTACTGCTTAATTTTCCTAACAGCTTTGGGTGACAATGCAAATAGGTACATATACATCGCACGATAGGGTAATAATGATGATAATGATTTGTAACAGGCATAAGTCTGCTTGTTTTTTTGGTGGAGTTTTATTAACTTGCTTAAATGCGCTGTTGTTTATGATCACATAAACCTCTTTCCAGCTGCATTTTTACGAAGCTTGTAATAACTCGGTATATTACTTTTTTCAATATTACCACTGAGTCAATTGTTTTAAACCCTGAAACCGAAAAAAGGAAAAGGCATTTAAGCAACTGAACTCAATTTTTAAAATCATTCAATTTTTTGCTTCAAAAAGGCTAAGTGAAAAAAGTTTTTTCAAAAAACTGCCAAATAAAAAAGCATCGATTCACATTGATTCCCCACATATAGGATATTTGTAAATATGCGGGTATGGACATATATAGTAATATTAGTAATAGTATCTGTAATTCACAGCTGAACAAACAATGACAAAAGGAATTTCTTCCTCATTACTATAATGAAAAAAGTGAACTTGTTTGGGCATTTGTCCATTCCACCAGTATTAGACCTTTTAGTAAAGAGAATAAAATAGCGTGGCATTCTGATAGAAGGATGAATGGGATGACGAAAATGAAGAAATATGTTTGAAAAAGTCTTTTATATAAAAATAATAATAACATCAACAATAAGAGGGTTTTCGAACACAAGTAAAAGTACTATGCACACACCAAAAAATGAATGATTTTCCTACATCAATAATCATATTTCTAATAAACGCAGAAAAATACATGTGGACATAGCTATATGTGTAGTGTGTACACACGCATACCTACATAACTATACCACCATTCCATAATATTTTGCATAGCAGCAGCGGTAGACTTCTTTTCAATTTGTCAAATGTCAAATAGATTTGCTTCCCTTTTTTTCCAGGTTACACAAAAAATATTCTCTTATAGTCGGCATTCACTTTTCGGCAACTATAAAAAGCAGAATTGAGTAGGTATTCTACTTCACTTGTTATCCTCTGTAATATTTTCTCTCTCTCGATTCTGTTCTCTTACAGCAGCAGCAGCTAGTCACATTTCATATTGGCCTTTTCATCATCACTCACATAATAATATTCATGTCCACACAGCTACTCAAAAAATAGACCAATTTTTTTTGTACAGAAAACGTACATAAACGTGGGGTGTTGTTATACCAAAAAGACACAAACACAAAGGGATTTTTTGCGCTGTTAGAAAAAAAAAATTGCTGTGTGAATTGTGAATGTAGTCGTTTTTTTGTAGCCATAATGATCATCATGTAAATTGAATCCACGCAAAAAAATGTACTACTACACAACTACTATCATTGTCATCTAGTCCTTTCCACTTTCCTTCCAACACCTCCTCCTCATATTATTATGCGTTATATCCTGTAATAATAGTATTGAATATTTGATTAATATGTAATATACCTAAATATATGCATTCTATTTGTTGAATTTTTACCCCTGCTAAGTACATATGAGAATATATGAATATGAAAGTATATGCATACCTATAAATGGATGATACTTGGAACGTTTGGTAGACCAGTTGGTTTGGTAACGCTTGGACCAAGTTTTTTTTGCTAAAAGTTAAACGTCAAAAGTAATATTATAATGGATCGGAGGACCACGCCTGTAGTTTACAAACAAAGTGCTAGACACACTACACTATTCACTCCATTTCATACTACTGGACTCTTTCTATAACAAACAAACACGCATGCATGTTGTATGATGGGATGATGGGAAATATATTGATGTTTGGGGTGTACGTACATTATTATGTAGGCTAGTGTTTTTGTTTTCGTTCACACAGAAAATCAAACACAAGCAGATAGAGGAGAAAAACAAGCATAATTCATTAATCTATTGAATTTTACCTGTGTATAAATATTTTATCTTGTCTCTATATGCATTATATAGAGAGACAACTAGAATAATGTAGAGTTGATATAAAGTGTTTTTGTTAATTTTTTCCTCACACTCAAATAGTGGTAGTAGTTGTTGTAGGATGTACTATGTAGGCACAAACATAGTTTGATGAATTATATCCAGATCTCCAGTAAAGTGAATGCCTGGTTGATTTAAATTCCTTCCTCTTTAATTCCTGTATTAATGTGCATGATTACCTTAGCTGGCCACTTTTTGTTGTGTGCACATCCAATGGACATGAACGGACGAAACCGGATGTTGCTTGCGCATAAATCATTGTTGCATGTGAACATGTGGAATATAGCTTGTAAAATTGACTGAATTATTTTTTAAACTTTGCTAGCTTACTCCACCATATTACCTATGTGTTTTATGGTTGCTGTTGGCTCACCTCATCAATAAATTCTATAGATGAAAATATATCTCATGTATTTGTAAATTATGGTATAATTTATAAATGTTCTTTTTTGTCTTGTTGACCGGTGGTCATTTGAAAAAGTGGAACAAGAAGTGCATTCATGTCTTTTATAAAACTGCGAAATCAGACAAAAATTGAGTTTATTTGAACGTATGTTTTGGTTTTTTTCCATTTAAATTTCAAATTTAAGACAAACATAATAATATTTAAAGATGTCGAGGCATGTTTGTTGCATTTTTGTTTTAATATAATGGCAAGCTGGTATACGTCTTTTAAGATAAGTTTCTCCGTAAATAAAATATTTACTGTAATTTCGTGGATCAGAATAAACCGTTGTAACGTCCAACGTTGTAACTAAGCAGCAAAATAAACAGATCCGGCAAAGTTAATGTTACCCCAAGTATTTATACGTAAAATCATTTGGTCATGTGTACATTTTGATTGGTCGTGTATAAATACTTTGAACCCGGCTCCGGGGCTCAAGGGTTGATGATTTGTTATTTGAAAGTTGCT
>JAITYZ010000483.1:0-13272 GCA_027744595.1 Paronellides praefectus | reverse complement strand
GTTTTTACTATCTGTACTGGAGAAAATCGGATCGATCGTGCAAAAAATATCTTTATGTTTTTGTAATACCTACATTGAAAAAAGAAGATAAACGGGAAGGGAAAGCATCTGCTTTATAAAGCTAACGACAACAGCAGCCGTATCCTCATCCTCGTGCGTGTTGCTGCATATATATTGTTTTTTTCCTCCAAAGTGTATGCATTATAGCATTTTCGTTGATTTTTATTATTTTTCTTGTGATCTATAAAAGAAAAGAACAACAGAGACAATAAGCAAAATTCTGAGAAAAATGGGGAATGCCATTGTGAGACAAGACTCGGATGTAAGTGACCATCAAATCCCTATTCCTCCCAGGAAGCACTCGACCGTGAGCCAGGCTAAACTGCTGCTGATGGGCCCGCCTCCCATTGAATATGTAACGGAAGAGCAGAAAATTTTCATCAGAACTTCCTGGAAGATCATTGAAGCCGATATTGCTCGGCTCGGTGTCATCACTTTTCTTCAGTAAGTTACCAATATGATATGAAAGCTCTCCATTTTGTCATCCTTCAAAAAATGTATAAAAGTTTCAAATGATTAATGCAAGAATGTTTTTGCGTCTTATATACATATGATAAATATGAAGAAGCACAAGGTAAAAAATGGCAGAAACTAAGTTCATGAAATTCAAATTAAAAAGGATATTACAATGGGGTACCAAAAATATAAATGTTTCAAATGATTAATGCAAGAATGTTTTTGCGTCTTATATACATATGATAAATATGAAGAAGCACAAGGTAAAAAATGGCAGAAACTAAGTTCATGAAATTCAAACTAAAAAGGATATATTACAATGGGGTACAAAATAATGGAAAACAGGTTCAAGCCTAGTAGGCCATTAGTATCAAGTTCAAGATGAGTCCAGACAAAATATGAAACCAGTAAAGACTAAGGTCAAATTTGAGTGAACCATGAAATGGGACCACAAGAATTTTGTTACAAAAAACAAGGAATTTGTAAAACCCTGAGAATTTATGCGTATATATAAAGCACATAAAACAGTAAATATTTATAATATATAAACATGCCATAGGCCATTTTAAAGTATAAATATCAAATCACATCACAACAACCAAAAGATCTCTGAATTTGACAAGAAAGATAAAATCCGGATCAGATTATGATTGGGATTGAGACTTCAAGACCAGCAAAGTTGAGATCATTTTCATCAAAGTAATTACATTTGCTTTGTATTATGTATTAAACGAATGCTTCGGGTAAAAGTTTATATAGTTAATATATAAAGTAATAAAAAAAATGTTCAACAGCTTAATAAAGCAGATGCTTAAAAACTTTGTAGGTATATCCTATCAGAATCATAACAGAGTCTGGTGTGTGGTGAAACCAAAAAAACGAGCAAACAGGGGATCCTTTGGTGAAAGCAATGTGCTAAATGTAATTATTGTTTGTGACTCTCTTTTAGAGGCATTCAAACAAAGCCTAACATAAAAACAAAATATATTTTTTGGGCAATATACATCCGATAGATGTTGAGTTTATTTCTCAATCTTTACATGATCAAACATCTGACAACATATTGCAATTTATTGTTTTCTTTTATCCCTGCATAGGTTTATGCATGTAGGTATGCATGTATATTTATGACGATTGAACGAGAGATGCATGATGTTATTATGATGGGTGTGTACAAAAACTAAACATATCATTTTTACTGTGACAGTAACAGATCCCATTCCTGGAAAAACCCGCATTTACCACTTTTGACCTCAACCAACTTTCTCCACACATAATTGCGGTCTGCACAACCAACTTTTTTTCGTCATCCTCTTTTGCATTTTGCATCATAAGTTTTGTGTTTATGATCCCTCCCCATAATGACGTGACAGATAAAGGCTATAAATTTAACATTTTCTCCAGAAGTACACTTTTGTACCACATTGCCCCAAAAACTGTATACCTATCTGCTCTGTTTCCTTTTCTTCTTCTTCCGCTGGCACACATTTTTTGCGCTGAAATATGAGAAAAAAGAGTTTTTACGAGTAGTGTAATGTACTGCAACCTTACAACCCACAAAAATAAAAGTTGAGCCAAGTAAGGAGGATCATTACTATAAAAGTTTCATGATCAACCACTCCCTTTTGTCTCACCATCATCATCACCGCAAATGTTCGCAATTCCTTATTCAAATTTTAAGGGCATGATTGTTATTATTATTACAGCAGCTGCATGACAATGAACTAAATGAACCTCTGGATAAAAACTCGTACTACGTGACGCACCTACTTTGTAATGCGAATAAAAGGATAATGAGGCACCAAAGAAATGATCAAACGAAAATAAAATGACAGTTCATACGAGTTTTTTATTAAAAGACAGAACAACATACAGACTATACACAGGCCCCATGAAATTGGTTGAGTCGAAAAGGCTGGAAAGTATGCCGTATTAAATTAAATTGTTGTTGTACTTGTGCCACATTTAAAGTCGCTTCAAATTTTGCAGATGGCACAAAATATAAAAATTACATATTAAGTACATTATATACTACGTGCGCGTGCAGAGAAACAAAAGTAGTATATATGTGAACAAGAGTGGATGGATGCCAACAGTTCATCATGAATCAAGCGTTATCATAATTATGTGATAATGAAGGCACATATGCTATGCTATTAATTAATAGAAGAAAAAGGGTTGACGATATAGCAATACCTACATAGTTTCTTTTACTACTACAACCTCCAGAAATTGTGGTCTTCTCCTTCTCTCGCTTCAATTTTGAATGGAGGACTCTACACATGTACTACATTTCCTACTTACTACAACTGATTGTAGTAACATGTAACATGTTGCATATTGATCACAAGCTATATAAAGTTAACCTTCTGCCGTTGTTGTAACACACGTAACATGCATTCGTTATGTACTATTGTCGTACTCGTTTCGCCTGATTGTGAGTGGAGAAAGTTGTAAATTTTCAGGTCATTCGGTTATATACTAGTTGGAAATTCCTGAACATGTGTAGCTATCATTTTCCTCTTTGTAATATTTATCCTCTTGCAGTATAGAGGAAATAAGGGGGTTGACAAGCAGCCAACAAACACCAGAGATTAGGATCAGGCTCAGCAAAATCTCTCTCAAGTTTGTGTATCAAGGCAAATAAGATACTTGAAAACTACCTCTCTAGTTCAATGTTGTTCTTGAATCTACTTGGGCGTCTACTCTACAAAATTCATGATAAAGTGTGGGGAAATGTGAGTTATGGTTCACTACTGGCAATGATAACCAGCCCACATCTACAGCATGATGCAAAGTTGTTGACTCCACTTTATTGCTTGTTTTCTTAAGCTTTTTTATGAGCCTCACTAACAAGTGCTTTCTCCTCCGCAGGTCATGAGAAATGTATTGTGATTGTTCTACAGGAAAATAACAATGTAGCAAACAACAGCAGTATGTAATATCAAGTAATGGGATGAATGTGGCTTTTACCTTCTCTTTTTTTAAAGAAAAGAAACAAAGATGGAAACTTCCAATTTTGAAACCACGAGAAGAAGGGAGGACACATGTTATTTGTAGCCATGTAGCTTTAGTTTGCTTTTACATAGAGTACAAAAGGAGGTACAAAACTACCTTGAGTGTTTTGGCACATAATTTTCATGAGAAATGCATTGTGATTGTTCTACAGGAAAATAACAATGTAGCAAACAACAGCAGTATGTAATATCAAGTAATGGGATGAATATGGCTTTTAACTTCTCTTTTTTTAAAGAAAAGAAAGAAAGTTGGAAACTTCCAATTTTGAAACCACGAGAAGAAGGGAGGACACATGTTATTTGTATGTAACTTTAGTTTGCTTGTACAAAAGGAGGTACAACTACCTTGAGTGTTTTGGCACATAATTGGAGGATTCCGGCAATTGGCAACGACATTTATTACTTTTAGTGGACAGCTAGACCACTTGCTCTATAGTCTCTGCTCTGCTTTATATTGACCGTATATTCAGTAAAAAAAAGCAGAATTAGCCAATATAACAAAATGGTCTCTGGTCACGACAGGATGAATGATTGAGCTATTTTATTTACAAAAGCAAAGCCATCGCATTACTTTTTTTTATTTCTGTGTACCATATTACACGGTCGGTAGTCAGTATGCAGGATTGAGTAAACAGCAGCCAGCAGCATGTACATAGTTGATACTGCGCTCAGCTCAGCAACAGTCAGCCTCAGCGTATTAATTCCATTTTCCTTTTGACCACAAAATATGAACCACACAGTAAAATTGAATTGAGCATTATGACACGCTAATATAGGTAATTCAAAAAGAAATTTGATAGGAATATTTGTTAAATATTGGTAAAGAAAGCATCAGCTACTTTTCCACGTTCAAGTCTTGGTATATTTTTTAGCTTCAAACTTTCTCCTTGTGTACAGTGAAAGTGCAACTTTCAAGAAAACATAACTTTTGGTTGTGACAGGTTGATCGATTATTCTTTGAATCTGGTAAGGTGTCAAAATCCAAGAAGTACACTCATTGACTTTTTATTCCAAGCCAAGCTCAAAATCCAATTGTTAATGCATCCCCGATTTTCTTCATTTTATGTCTTTATGCATAGATATAATACGTATGGATATAATACAAGCTGGATATATAATTTCTTCGTAGTAGGTATTTATGGTAGAATTTCATCCGGTACATTTGTGTTCAACTGCTTGGCTGTGTTGCGTATCAAGATCTCTGTTATCCAGTAGTAGAATACCAAAATATTAAGAATGAAAAATGAACATGAAACACCTACGCATTTCGCATCATTTACGGGCTGCAGTGAACATTGAAGGTTCACTGGATGCTGTAGCAATTTAATTTAAAAAGATTTAATAGTGTGCATGTTTTAATGCAATTATTTTATCACTGTTCCACCATCACCATTCCATTTCGTTCCATCCATTAAGTTTTAATTGCATTAAAGCAGATGTCTATCCTTTTAGATTTTGGAATTGTTCACACTTTTTGAACGCACACTATGACTATTATGTACTGGGTACAATCATACATATAAACTCGGATGAGTAGGCTTTGAACAGTACAGAAGATTTTCAAAATTTTGCTCCAAACATAGTAGTCACTTATGTCTTACTCACTTATGTATGTAGTTATGCTAAAGAACAGTGCATGGGAAAGAAAAAGACACAAAGCCAAAACAACGCAATATACGTGATCATATCATATAAATATGACTCAATAGCATGCTATAAATAAACGAATCTATTTTGTTTACAAGTCTCAGTGGGAATACAATAAATCATATTTAATCGAATTCATTTCTTCAAATAAATAAATAGTACAGGATTCCTAGTTATTTCGGGAATAAACTACTGAATACCAAATGGTTGTAGTGGAAATGGCCAGAGGTAGAAATTATAGTCCATAATACAATTTCATATAACATCATACCAATGTATTTAAAGCTACTTTAAATTCAAATGGTTGTCTGCTTTGCAATTTCCTCTTTTAAAATAAATTAAAACGCTTTGCAAGTTATACTCTCTCTTTTTTACTGTTGCTGTTGTTTTATGTGGGCTGAGCAGTCAGAGTTTTTTTATTATTAAATAGCAGCTTTCGCTGACACTAGCATCCACCACCTTGTCTTCCAAAACTTCTGCTTGCATAAATATTTTGTATCATCAGCACCTGTTTAGATTTGTATTTAGGTATTTAGATTGTCAACTACTGTGCATGTACAGTGCTTTAGCAGCTATAATGGGGAACTTGAAGAGAATTACAATTTCAAGTGGAGACAGGCTTTAGATCAGGAACTCTAACCCCATATATCGCTATCACTGTTGCTCATGCTCACTCATCCAAAGCTGCCACAACATGTTACTTTGTCAAACTCCCTACTAATGGAACTCTGAAACAAAAGCAAAATCAAACAATGGAAGATACCAATAATGAGCTTTTCTACAGCAGAGAGACAAACATAAAGTTACAGATGAAAATATCCTTTAAAAAATCAATTTTCGTACTGAGATTCACAGAGCTCAATCTTTTTTTTCAATATACCTAAACAGGTACACACGTACACGGTAAAATTGCTGCTATTGTTCCGACTGCTTTCATTTCGTGAAACAAAAAGATTTTGCTACACTACAATTTACTTAACATTTAGATATATCAAACGTGTTTTTACCTTTGTACAGTATTTACCTAATATTAGAGGAAATAGTGGAGGTAGACACTACGTTTTATTCTTTTGTTTTGCGGTAGTTTCTTGTGATGAGGCTCCAAGGGTATAAAAAAGTAATATTGCCATCAAAGCCAATATAGGACTTTTTCGAATGGGACTCTATCCGAAAATCCGAAATAATCCCCCCTACTTTTTTGTTTACTCTGCTTTCCCTTTTTGTTAATTGAAAAGTTAGTAGACTTCTGATGTAAAAATAGAATTATGCGTTAATACGTTATTTGGAGATGCTGATGCGACTGAAATCCTTTCACCTTTGGGATCTGGAAAAATCCTCATATCAATAATTTATTATTCTGTCGTAAAATGAATTTCCTGCTTTAGCCATTTTATCAACTTTATTCCATGTCTCTGATGACAATCATCAGATAATAAAATAGTTTTTATCTATTATAAATTATTATTTAAGAGATATCTAAAAATACTTGACATTTTTAGCAGAAACAGACTGTCCAACGTGTATTATGGGTATAAGCATAATGTACAATGGTTTGTTTTAAATGTGGCAGTCAAACTTTGCGGGTATGCGAGGATTTTATAAGGACTATTAATTAATTAGTGTGGTATAACATATCAGATTGCCGAAACAATTGAGTTACTAGAAGAGTAGAAACCTGCTGAATATTTAGCAATTATTATTAAAATTCTTTTACCTCTTTGTTGGTAAAAGTCTAACGTAACCACTTGCCTGACAAGCTACATGCATGCATAATATTTCATGAAAAGTGGTCTACAAAAGAAATCTGTCTGCTGAGTTCTAGTCTTTTAATTCAACGCATGTATATTATGTGGTTAAAAACAGCCAAAGTAATTTGATCATCTATAACTGCAAATGGCAAAAAATGGTGTGTAGCTGCTGCTCAATAGTAAATGGTATATCACGGGTTACTCAATCAACTTTGTGTTCAATGTTATATAACTTTCTATGAGTTCAGAATAGACAAATCCAATCACATAATCTCTCTGAGTGTACACTTTTCAATTTTATGTCACTGAAAATGCGGTTTATAGTTTGGAAACCAGCTCTATTTCTCTGGTTTTGACATATGTGTTTCGTGTATTGGGTCACACCATTATACCAACCCTTTTCACTAAAGTCACTACCACATCACCGCCATAAAGCCCTCTGTAAAATTCAAATAAATAGACATTTGGATATAATGTAATGAGAGTTCATCTACATAATATACATAGCATAAAAAATTATGCTAAGTAATCGATTCCAGTGCAAATATACACGTGTAGCATGTTACACCTCTCAAAGTGTAAAACATACACAATGTCAACCGGATATAGTAGCTTTGAAGAGTTGGGTTTCGTGATTGACAATAATGTAATCCGATAAAGATTCATTCCATTATAATGCAAAAGAATCAAATGGATTCTTAAAAACAAAATGGGCTGGCAATGGATATTGAGTAAAAATGTTTTTACACGACGATTTATCATTTCCAGGAGTTTGTTTGTGTGGATGAGAGTAAAAGCTTGCGAGTGTTATTTTCCTTGTCACTCAAAATCTCATTGAAAACCGAAAAAAATATATATCACTCTTTTGTACAAGCTCACCAGACAGCGTTACATAAAAGACTCAACTTTTTGTGTGCTGCTGTTTATTGGTGTATTGGTGGTGGTATTATACAAGTTTTAAAGTTAAACTTACACTGTCACTGTTCTACAAGCAGTATAGTATAGTAGTTGCACTCAAAATACCACTTTTACAAAAATATTGTCTGTGACAGGAATGAGTGGTTGATGGTATTCTTGGGTGGGTAGGAATTCTCCAAAAAATATGATTATATTCCCAACCAACGCCACATCATGAACATAATATATATACCTAGGTATATAAAGAGCAATTCAAGTGTAAAAACTTTCGTTATTTTTACAAAACGCTACCAAAATTCGTGAATTTGTGTATTGTGTGCATGGATGGAGCAGTAAGCAAAATGGGTACATTATACAATGCCGAGTCGTTTTTCTACTATACTTTTACGATTTTACCAAGTAGACCAAAAATAAAGAAAATAAACTACCCAACACGTTTTTACCAAAAAGCCAGAAAAGAATAGAGTTTTTTTTTCATTTTTCATATCCAGAAATGTATGGAATGCTTGTATACTATGTCAAAATGTGTGTTTGTTTGCGCCCAGTTATTCATGTTGTTCAGCATTGCATTGTAAAGGTGACAAGCATTAGAGGAATCTTTGTTATTTGTTCTTTTTTCCCTCACGTACATAGGTATTTGTACTTTGAAAGTCAGTTTTGCAGATCAAGTGACAAAAAAGTGGTTGAGCATGGAAGCCTTTTGGATCTGAAAAGAACAAACTAGAAATATGTGTGAATGCCCTTTCGCACTGGTCCCTACTTTAGCTATTCGCAATTCGCATTACAAATATAGGTAGTATAAATTGTAAAGGGGTTCAGTTAAAAACGAAGAATGTATGCATGTTTGTACATGCACCGCATTTTCCGGTATGCAATATATTAAAAATGGAAAGTGAAAAAGCACATTCCTTCGAAGATATTTTTTATCCACATACCCTTAATGTTTTTTTTATACGATTGCATTTTCCCCTTTTCGCTAATGCCTATCCGACATATTCCTTTTTTACACTGCTGCTTTTAAAGATGATGGTTATGGGATGAAGATGTGATATTTTTTTTGTAAGTTATGAATAGTTAGTACATAATATGTTCTGCATATTTCAAAATATAGTACAAAATTATAATGCTATTAGCAAAATGGTATAATTTTTTTCTTCCTTTTTACGTGTCTCTCCTTCCATTCAGTTCTTAGAGTGAGGATTTCAATTTTTTTACAATTCCACCACTCAACCACCCATACTCTATTTATTCTATTAGATATCTTTATTGAATTTACTTTGTTAGTTTTGTAATATTGAATAGGGTACAACTTCTATTTATAGGCAAAAAAGTAATTTTTTTTCGTTTGGCGAGATTTTCTTCTTCTGAAATGTCTGTTTAGGAAAGGAAAAATATTCTCTTCATTTTTTTTATCCGACATTTTTTCAACCTTTTTTCAAATCCTCATAATATAAGAGTGAAAGCGTCTCTCCAAATTGGTATTTTCATGTTCACCACCGTGAAAAAATGTGCATCAAATGGGATTATACATTATTATTATATAAACTATACACGCAAGTAAATATCTTTAATGTACTTACAGTAATATTTATAAGTGCGTGTATTAAGGACCACACCAAGCCAGAAATACTTTTTTGCAAGTGACTGCACGTAATAACGATATTATTATTGGACCGATTCTTGTGTGTGCACATATTTATTGTGATTCATATGATTACTTGGGAAATTCTTAAGCTGAAAATTCGTGGCTCTATTTGTATGTCCCATCATCATCATCGTCGTCATCATCCCATCCCATCCTTTTTTCCTCTATCAGTGTACTCACACTCATAACCTTATTTTCACGCTGAATAAGTCTCTCTTCTCATAATATGACAACTGTGAAGTCACGATAGTCAGGCTGCGAGGCAGTCACGTAATGCTTCTTGGTATTAGGTAGGTGTAGAAAAAAAACTGTCATTTATTCTGCTAATAGTTTGCGTGTATGTTGGTGGCAGTTGGTAATGCGGCCTGACGGGCTATCCACACATGAAGATGATTTGATTCCAACAGGGAGAAAGCAGACAAAGAAGTAAGGAAGCAATAAGGCAGAGAGAGAGAGAGAGAGAGAGAGAGAGAGCGAGAGAGAGAGATTCCAAAGAGGATCCTGTTTGAATAGGACACAAAAAGATTGGAGGGCTCTCAGAATGAGTTCTTGTTACACGTCTCTTGTGTGTATTTATACTATGTAAAAAGTGAGTAAAAGATAAAAAAGGCTACTACATATATAGTATATACACTTCTTTCTTGGGAGATTTAGATCCTCTCATTTTCATCCAAAGTATGTAGGTCTAAATGCACATACATATATGCATAATCGTAATCATCCACTCGTATTCCTAATGATAATGATAACGTTTGAGGTGCTGGATACCTTATCTTATATTATTACTTTGGCGGATGCTAAAGAGATTATGAGACTGCTGCAGCAGTAGTGCAGCGTGCAAAAAATAGTATTGTCGTAACTTTTCATTTTCCCTTTCTCTCTTTTTCACACACAAAACCGACAAAATCTTGTTGAGCTATGTATGTAGCCAAAAGCAATGTGCTCAGTGCTGTGCTTATGTGCTAATGCAAAAAGTGGCTACTCACAAAATGTTGCCCTTGTTGTGTTGTGGAACGAACCATGCTAAATTTAATCCTCATAGGCTAGTTACTAGTGTATGTATATTTGCCATAATGTATTGTATTGACGAGAACTTTTGTATGGGTTTATTATGTGCTTTTTGCTGAGATTTTCTGGTCGAAAAGCAGGAGATTATAGAATGGAATGGAATTACGAGCCATCGAAATTAAGCCAGCAATCAACCTATACATTTGACGTGAAGTACACTATTTTGTTTTCACAAAAAGCTATAAGTAAAGCATCATAAAAGTAAACTTTGCAAACATTATATATTATAATAGTATACCTTAGGTACAAATTATTGTGTATTCATGGATATCAGCTACCAAAACATACCATCATCATTCCCAATTACAAAAGCGGTCATTTAGCCCTCTGTCGATGTGAATATTTGCATTATTATAGTATAACGTTTTCCCTTAATTCAATTTTCCACTAAATTCTATTTACAAAATCTGGTTTATAAGATTATATCAACAAGCAGAAAGTAATGGTAAATGACTCGTTATCTACAAGAGCGCAATTTGTTGTGACTACAGCTTTCATCAAGTATCCGTTTCACAAACTCGACAGGGAGAATAAAATACAAGCCAGGCATAAACACACGTTGCAAAACACGTCGATCATGTATAGGCTATATGCACTGGTATCCGGATATATATTGCTTTTTTTATACTTATTACTTATTTTGCATCATTTTATTGGATTCTATTTTGCTAAAAAGTTGCTTGTCGGGAGTGTACAAAAATGGAGAAACTTTTATGTGATTGTGAATATATTGAACAGATTATATGATATTTACATAAAACATTATCGTCCAGCGATAATGCTCAAGCATGTTCTTTAAAAACTACTTGAAACTCTTTTGGTAAATTGAGAAATCCTATTTGTGGTTCAAAGTCTGGCTTTAGGTTTTCATCACTCGGGTAAATTTGGAATTTTTGAAAAATGCTCGTCAAGAACAGGAACAATGTGTCTTTTGCCAGTGACTCTCCTGTAAACAAAAAAAAAGACAAGATGATTGACACGGTTAAACCTCCTCACTTTTTTGTGGTACAATAAAATTTGGCCAATGTGGGGTTAGTATGTATTTTATAACAAACATACCCAGACAAACTCGTCGGCCAACAGAAAAAGGAATTAAAGCATCATGGCGTATGACTCTGGAATAAAATATTTTGTCGTGCAACATTCTACGTGGAACACCCAACGGCGCAAGTGATGATTTGCGAAGGACCTCCATAATACAGGCTTCGGTGAATGGAAGGCTAAACAAAATTTGGAATTTGTGTAATTTTACACGAAAGAAGAGTATAGAAATTAAATAGACAATCTCATATATATGTCTCGCCTCCACTAAACGCTCGATGATAGATGTGTACCTACTTTGGCTTGTCGGTCAAAGATGGTGGTCGGGACTGACCAACGACAGAATGTATCTCAGCGACTAGCTTCTCTTGTACACTGGGATGATGACATAAGTACAATAGCGCCCAATTCAATGTTGCAGAGCTATTATTAATCAACAAAATTAGGTATATATGATAGTAACAGTTACGTTTCTGGAAATAATACATTTTGAGCCATCCAACCATAAAATAGCATAATACGTTACGTACGTAGTTTCATTTCCAGCTTCAAACAAGTCTATCACAACTGCCTTGAGATTACTTTCTGAAATTTTGCAAAAATACGTAGGTTATAATAACATAGTATCCAAAATTAAATTAGTAAACCTTGTAGAATAAAACGAGATGCAAACAAAAGATATTATTATTCTCTCCTTACCCCCAACTCCTTGAAAGAAGCTTGATTTTGATGATGCAAACAAAAGATATTATTATTCTCTCCTTACCCCCAACTCCTTGAAAGAAGCTTGAGTTTGAGTTTTTGGTTTCGTCTATTTCGGTTAGATAATGGTCAATCAAATCCCTTTATGATAGGAAAAGTAATTTATTTTATTTTTAAAAATGTTTCACAAAATGATAAAAGTTGAGTAAAACTTTTGCGACATCAACTTACTGAGGACCGGATGAGTTCAAAACCTTTCTGTGTCGAGTTATGGACTCACTACATAACTGATTTAATTCCTTTGTCGCTGTTATCAAGGTTCTCCAGCCAGTAAAATCTGGCGCAAAATATCGTAAAAATGGTGCAAACATCAAACCAGTTTCTGCACCCTTCTGTATGGATCTGAAACAGATAAATGAAATAATATAACAAAGTCTAAGAAAAACAGAAAGTTTTATTTAAACTTGTCATTTTCATGCAAAAACTCCATCCCTTTTTCATTAAAATATAAATTGCATCTACAAAACTTTTTGATTATGTGTTTACTGTAATAGCAAATCTGAATTCTTCAAAATTTCCGATTCCTCTTCATACCCATCTCTGGTTTCATGCCGCTCTCCACTCATAATATACCAGAGAGAATTTACAACAGCAGCGTTAAATATTCGACGACATGGTACTGAAGTTCCTTCCCTTTTTCGGAACCACTCCAGCAGGCTATTTGCCTCTTCTAGTATCTTCCCTTCCATCGAAGTTTTGGCAAAGCCGACATCCCGAAGTTTTCTCAAAACAAAACGCCTTTGTTCCTCCCAGTGTTCACCCTCCGTATTAATGATACCTGATGATGACAGGTAAAAGAGGTAGGAGAAAATTTCATGGATAAACTTTTTATCACGTAAAGTGTCATGTGATGATGATAAGGATGTGCGATTGGCGTTATTAATAAAAGTATTCAAATTATTTGCTTGGG
>JAITYZ010000482.1:0-10549 GCA_027744595.1 Paronellides praefectus | reverse complement strand
AATTAGCCACATCTTATCTACATTGCTAATTCAGTTAATGGATTTTATTGCAAAAATATTAGTAACATGCCATGCCCTAGTGTTAGTGTAAAACAATGCTTGTAGCATAATAAAATTTTCTAAATGAGTGCTAGTATGGCATTATGTTTGTGTTCAAAAATATAATACTAAAAAAATGCTCCAGAGTCCTAGACACACGACACATGTAAAAAAAAGTACAGAGTATAGTTACTACTCTGCTCACAAAGCTTATGTTCTTTACGAGTCTCTGGTCCAGTTACACACACAAAAGTACATGAGCAGATGAGTATAATTTTTGTTACTTTTTTGCTGTGTTGTTCATAAAATGAAAATTGAATTGTATTGTTGTTGTTGTTAAAACAAGAGCAAAAATTATGTGGCCATTTCGTCCATAGCCTTTACTTACGTAAGCTAATTTGTTTCTCCTTTCAGCTATATTCGTTCTTAACGTACATGTGTACATACACCCAAAAAGTCAAGTAGTTGGTGGTTTGGTGCCATTATTATAACATAATCTGTTTTTTCTTTTGGCTTGTTGAACACAAAAATGATAATGATTTAGCATGACTTTCCTCACTGACTTTTTACACAAACGTGATGCTAATTACAGCCATTACAACCAATTACAGATCATCACCACCATCATCCTTCTGGGGTTTTGATGAACAATGAGCAAAAACCAGAAGATATTTGAGATGATGATCATATCATATGATGATATTTTATCGTTGCAGCAGCAGCAGTAGTTGTAGTAGTTGTTGGTGTTGTTTTTAGGTAAATTGTGTAGAAAGAGCTGCTTTGTTATTGGTGGCACGATGGAAATTATTGTAGAATACATTGAATATTTAAATGAAGCAGTCTCATTCATTTCTATAATAATAGTAATATATACACAGTAATTTCTATTGATAGTAGAGCTTGTAACGATATTACCGAAAATCACGTGAGAAAATAGGTTTGCATGAAATTCAATACTCATCTCCCCCTGGACAAAGCTAAAACCTACCTATTTGGCTTTCTAAGTGAAGCTTTTCTTTTTGGCTACTTGGCATGTCCAACTTTGGGGTAATATGAGCAAAACAGCTTTTTGAGTATTTTGATTGCGAATTATGGGGTTAAATATTGAAAGTGTTAGATTATAAAAATATGTTTGGCTACTTGGCATGTCCAACTTTGGGGTAATATGAGCAAAACAGCTTTTTGAGTATTTTGATTGCGAATTATGGGGTTAAATATTGAAAGTGATAGATTATAAAAATATGAAATATGTAATAATAATAAAAGGCTTTTGATAAAAAAAATTCAAGATTTTTTTTACGTATTTATGACATCGTGGCACGCAATGCCATATTTTCCCCTTTAAGTAGCAAAAAAAGTTGAAGCTGTAGGCTTATTCACGATAAAAGCTGGTAGACGTTTTCACCGCAGTAAACACTTGCAAGTTTAGAGCTATAAGTAATCTTGAATTTACTACCATGTAGGTATATATTTTTTTGCTATTTAATCTTCATCGCCGTCTGCAAACTAACATGGCGTCAACTTCTTGCCTGTCTAGCAAGTCTGTTTTATACAAAAAAAAGATCGACAACCTGCCCACCTCCCCCGTCTTAAAACAGTAAAAAATATGATTGCAAATGGCATTTTAATTTGTACGCAGCAGGAGGATCAGGAAAGTGAAGTTGAGTACCACCAAAAGTCAAAAGAGCATACCTATAAAATATATTCTCAAGTACACATGTAAATATGTACATGTAATAGTACGTCTATCATGAAAGTTAGTATCCTGCTCCCGGAAAATGGCATTTAATATAGTTTGCCATAAAACATTTTCAAAATCTGATTAATAATGATATGAAATGTTTTTAAAGATATTGAAATATTAATCAAGTTTTTTTACCAAAAACTTTTTGGTTTAAAATGGCTAATTACAAAGTAAATGTGAATTTATACAAACTTTTTATGCTAATGACTTTCCCCAAGTGTATACCTACTTATGTTACATAAGTTATGTATATCCCTGCGTGCAGTATAAATAAGTATAGAGACTGGGTAGGTATTTTCTCTACCTTTCCAACTAACTCACAACAGTCACAACATTAAAATATTCCCTTTTTAGGCAGTAATGCAACAAAGCCATACATCATTTCCTCTCAAATATGTGTCCGATTAGTCGGTTAAATCAACAGGAAATGGGAAGTGATATGGCTGACATAAATTTATGAGCTGCTTGGAGCCACAGAATATTTTGGTCACTCCCATTTCATAACACTCGCGAGAGAGAGAGACAGAGAAAAAAACAAGAAAAAATAGCCGAAGAAACAAAAGTCCCAAAATATAATCTACCTGGCATTCCGCATAAAATGAAAAATTTATATACTTCCGTACCTTGACTTTCACTACCCGCAAAAGTGTAATAATAAAGTATGTATAAATTAAGCGCTATGTTTACAAAAGCCCCGGAACTCAATTTGTTTTAATGGGACGAAAGCACTCTCGAGCTTTTCCCTCTATAAAAAAACTCTCTATTTAAATTATGTTTTGTGATACTTTATTTAGAGCTAAAAGTAAAAAAAATCTGAATTGAATCTGACATCTGACCCAAGTTGCCAAAGTCAAAAGTATACATACAAATACATAAATGGATTATTTCTTACCAGACAACAAACGCTGATCATCCTCATCTCTGCAGTCTTCCTGGCAAAGATCCCCATTGTCTTCCTCCTCATCGTCATCTCGAAAATCATCCTGAGAGTCATTCAAAAGATGTCCACTCCTATTACTCACCATTCCCTCATCATCCACCATGTCAACAGTTGAATCCGCATCGTCAATCAACAAAGTTGAGGCACTACTGGGGCTACACAAGCTTCTCATTTCAGTTTTACAATGGATACCACCACCCCCACCACTACTACTACTACTGCAACCACCATGATCACCACTTGCACTTCTCCCAGAGTTATTGTTGTTGCTGCTGCTATTGATCTTGAATCCATCACTTTTGCTTCTACTACTGCCCCCGCATTCTTCTTCTTGTCCGATTGTGTAATCATAGCTTTCATCACCACTGCTGCTACCACCGCCAATAAAACTAGCTGATGTAGGCTCAATTTTCATTAGAAGTGGAGGAGATTCGCAGTAAAGATTAGAAATTTTACTGCTCTGGTGGTGGTGATGATGATGATTATTATTATTATTATGATGACGACGATGGTTTTGCTGACTATGGCCATGACTGTTATTGCAGTCGTCAATACTGCTGCCGCCACTATTATTATGATTATTACTACTGCTTAATATGCTTTCGATGGAAAAAGTAGGCTTTTTACTTTCCATTTTTATTAAAAATCCGTACAGGATAATATCTTGGTGAAAATGAATGAGTTTGTGTGTGTCTCAGTTTACCCAAGTTTTTAAGTCTTTTTTGACCTTTCCCAAGAAAATTGAAGGATTATTGAAGTGAAGTGTGTTTTTGTTGTGATTATTCCACTTACCAAATGTCAAGTGAGAGATTGAGCAAGAAGCACCTCCAAAAACCTCCATAAACATTTTGGGCAAGGAGGAAAAGAAGCATCAACCCAAGAAATTGTAAGAACTACTGTAACGATGATCTTTTTAAAGTGGGACGGATATAAGGACACACATTATGTTTTTATGTGTGCAATATATAATATATAACATGTGTGTATATCTTATATAAATAAATAGGTGTTGGTGTGTAAAATTTCTTAATAGAAAAAAACATTAAAGTTTTCTCACTGTCTCTCTTTAAACATTCCAAAATACCCTCCTCCTCCTCCTCCTGAAGAAGTTATGCATCTAATGAGTACAAATGCGGATTTATTTAAAACTCATTTTTGACTTTTTTTCTTAAAGCGTCAAGAAAAAGTGTATAATGCATAATAAGTAAAGCATGTACATTGAGTGTCGTATTCCTTCCTATTTAGCAGCACAACACTCGCATCTGGGCTTGTTTAGGGAACACTTAAATACAGAGCTGTCGTCTCACCACTTACAACTTCATGCATCATTGATTAGGCTCTCTGATTTTTTATAGGGTAACATATCGGATAGATATTTTTCACACATACATTTTAGTTTATTAACTTAACCATCCTTATAAGCTGGATCACTCACTGCATTCGGCCCGTTTCACGACAACGACGACACAGCCAAAAAGACTCAAATATATTCAGTTATTAGATTATTAGCTTCTTCCTGTATTCCATGCCATGCCTGTCTCCATATAATAAACAAAAGACACAGAGAGAAAAAGTCTTCTTTTTCTTCTTTTGACTCGCATGGTATTTATTAGCCAGTAATTTTCAATACATAACAGTTTAAGATTCCATTTATAATCATTGCCAGCTTTCATATTAAATAAATGCTTATGATGATGAGAGGAAAAGGATGCAATCATATTAAAAATAAAGGAGAAGAGTGTGTGTGCGTGTATTTTTAGTAGTGATATCAGTACAAGATGTACTGTGTGTTTTTAATACATACATTTAAAATCAGTGCATAAAATAACTCTGTGTGTAAGTTTGGGATTATTTACATGTGCTACCACTTAGGCCAGAACAAAAAAAAGTGCGAGTAGTAGTGCAAGTGTAGACGAAGAAGAAGAAGCCAAAGAGACGTGAAATTTGTCACCGAGTTAATGAAGAGGAACGTCGAGAATAAATGATTGCGAAATGGGGAGATAATGAGTCGTCAGGCTCTGGTTTCACACCCCGTTTAGAAATGAATGCATAAAATAAACTATCAAGATTCAAAGAGTCTTTTTGGTGTGACGATGATGACATACAATAAAGAGAAAATGCAGCATATTATTATTGTATGTATACCATACCACACCAACACCAGATGCTGCTGGTAAAAATGAGAGAGACAGAGATAGGTTAACCTTTCTTTCAATTTGGAACAATATATATATGTATGCATATATACGGAAGGACTTTTAATACAGATTTAACGTGTAACTTGTTACTTTCCCTAATAAAGATTATCTCAGTTTACACACAGAGAGTAGAAAGACACACAGAGACGAAAGTCGAAGAGGAAAACGAGAAGGAAAATGTTTGGTATAAGTCGTAGTACGAAATGGTCTTCCTTTTCAAGTCAGAAGAACGCACAAGAGTACAGAGTAGTGTGGCGGTAATTGGCTCGCTACTCAGATTACTCCTAATTGGCTCTTCATGAAAAATAAAAATACTTTCCCAGTCGTTTTACAATTTATTGATGTATTCTATATACTGTATAGTATACATACATAATATATATTCGTGCAAACACGATACAAAAGAACAAGGCAACATGTGGAATGAAAATATTCTTTGGTTTGTTATTATAATAAGAAGAATGCATGAACTTGTTAAAAGTTGAAGAGAAAATAATAGGGATAATTTGAGAGTAAAAGGATGACACTTTGTTCATTCTTTACAAAAAAGAATTTATATGGCTCATTGTCTTTGTGTCTTGTATATATGTTGTTTATATATACCTATGTATATAGTTATGTATGTTATGTATGTGCATTGGCAAATGAAGCAATAATTATTCGTTATCGTTAAAGGAGGAGAAAATTAGTGGTAAAAAGCTCGTTTAGTAGATAACAAATCGACATATGAGCAGCAAGCTATATTGAGAGAGATGCGACAGTTTGGAGGCTTTTTATTTGACACCATGACACAGCTAGAAACAAGCCAACACGTCACAATAAAATAAGATTCCTTTTTCATTTCATTCTTTTGTGTGACATTTCTCCCCAAAAACCATAAATATCTCGCTCTGGTTTTTGAAGATACGAGAATTTTGTTATAAGCCGCAGTCATTTTCAGGTTTGCTGCTAACAAACGCACTTTTGCTCCACATTAAATCATAATGTTTCATACACACCAACATGAAAAGTTGAAGTACTTTATTCTTACGTATGTCTGTAAGTTTTTTAAGATATAATAGCAACCAGTTCATATAATATATATAGTAGGTATATAATCTCGACTCTTAAGTGTCATGATATGCATAAAATACACATTCGTTCGGGAAATAATGATAGAGTCATACAATCTTTTTTTTTTCTCCCACATTTTTCCTTACTGCCGCTGTTGCTCCTCTCTACTCGTATTCTTTTCATTCTTCTTCTTCTTCCGTCTTGGTGAACTAATAATAATAGTAATAATTAATGATAATGATAGACGCACTTGCTCTCTGGCAGACTTCGTTTTTTTCTGTTTTAAAAATCTTTGGGAGTCAGTTGATGTCCGCGCGGTCTGGCTCTGGATCCTTTTACATCCTTCAGCCAGGCGCCATGTAATAATGTACATTGAAACACACACGCACATGTCTCCTTTTGTGCTTTGTGTGCTGCTCCACCACACATGCACACTTTTACTACAGTACAATTACAAAATTCTCGCTTAAAACTGGAAAAAATTATTTATCTTAAATTATCGTACGAAAAATAATATTAAGTCATTTTAATAATAATTTTCATTCTAATTAAATTAAAAAAACACTTATACTTATAATGATTGTGTTTATAAAATCGCATTGAAAATCTGCATGCAAAATAAATAAATTTTTACTTTGGAAATCACTGTCGATCTGAAGAACAACGTCCGGACAAAGTTCGATCTAACTTTTATGATAATAAAAAAACACGCTCAGGTTTTCTCACAAATTCATTTAAATTTGTCATAATGGAAATAAAACTACAGTGTCCAGTACTTTTTATTCTGTGCGTCAGTTGAAAATTACCTTTATCGCTTCTCGAGTAATTTGATTTGACACACACATACTTACATACAAACCACACTGGGAAGCGCTTAACATACTGATAAATATAAAAGGTAGTCCAGTCCCTTTGATATATCGTAATACATGCGGAGGGTATAATGATAACGACGGCATCAAAACGAAAAACCATAACTAATCTAATAATTACCGTGTTTTCCCTAAAACGAATCGATCTTTGGTTTCTTACATCATTGGCTTTTGAAGTTTGAACAATTACATTTTATTACCTATACAAATGCTCACGCTTTATCATTTTCCCATGTCTTCCCACTCGACTCGACATACTGCAAACATTGTCCATGCATTTTTTCGTTACTTTTTGTTCTCTTTGTAACTGCTCCGGAGAAGCGAGACCAGATTTACCTATCGTATTGAATGATAAGCATACATAAAAACAAAACATTAGTGGCGTGAGACCTGTTCTGTTCTTCTTTTCCTTTTCCTGACGCGTAATACAAGTAGCTATCAGAATCTGTTGACAGGTGGAACAAATTAGAGAAGATGAGATTTCAGTCAAGTCAGTCAACCCTCTGACAATAGCAAGTGCTCGTATGAATAATAGGTATCCTTGTTATTATTACCTTGTGCGCACTGCACCAAAGTTAAAATTAGCTTCCATAAACGGGAAAGTTGACTGTTAAACAAGATCTTTAAGCTCAAGTTAGAAGTAAAGTAATACAACTAAGCATAAGTTTCCTACGGTTTGATTTTAATACTTTGTAGTATACAAAACAAAACTTTACCAGGGGTAAACTAATAATTAATATCATGTTTGAAAGTATCATCTTTCATTTCAACCGTTCGATGTTCAATGTAATAAAAAAGTCAAGGTCGTATTTATGTATCCATTAAATTCAACTGCAGGCATTTTCAATTCTCCCTCAATCATAAAAAGAAAAATCCATGATCACGGTGGTCGAGAAAATCTAAAATGCAAAGATGCAGTTTGCAGAAAAGAATATTAAAAAATGGGGGTAAAAATAATAATCATATTGCGCATAAATATTATAAAACCACACCACAAAAAAAGCAAGTATCATGCATCATTCAACATGATTATCCTTCATACAAAAAAAAATCGCTGCGCCTGAAATTTGAATATACCCTTTTTGATTTGATATGTAATATATGTATTTCTACACAAAATACCACTGTACCACATCCACATGTTCCTACAGAAAAAGCGACAGTCAACATAGATATTATTATGTTGCACTTTGGATTCAACTCAGCAAACATGGTAATATTGCAATCATGCTGTCATTATCCTCGTCTCTTCTTCCACTTCACATTATCACAGTCATCCGTCGCCATTACCATTATCATCTTCATCATTCAGAGAAGTAAATGGGCCAAAAAAATGTAAAGGCGAGGAAAAGAGTTAAAGTATACACACAACTGACACGACGCATATACATATACAACCCTACATTGTACACATGCATTAATGAAGATGAAGGTAGTGATAATATACTCACTGTTGTTGACGTTAAAAAAGGAGACGAAATAAGAAAAGACGGTAATAATCATAATAATAATAATAATATCACATCAACCCAGAGACTCGTAGTTTTTTATTCTTTTCTTCTTCTTTGACTTCTCCTACACAACAGGGTTGATACTTTATGGTATGATGATGATGATTATGATGATGATACATTTTCTTCGTCCTATTTTATTTTACTCACAACAATAATCAGCTTTACTTACTTTTTTCCTCATTTTACAGAGGTTTTGTAGAAGAAATGTACATTATCATCGTCGTCTCGTCCTCATCACGATCATGATCATCATCATCAACATAATACATCCATAATCCTTCCATTCATTTTATATATGCATATATGCTGTTGATGTTATACTGCCATCATCACTTTCTTTTTTAGTGTTATTATTACTAATAATACTTGGGGTATTACTGCGGTGTTGATGATGATGGCTTTACCGTACGTACGCAGTTTTTTGGAAGCAGCAGCAGTAGTAATGGTGGTTGTTGTAATAGAAGCAGTAGTAGTAGTAAAATAGTGGATAGCACGTAGTTGTTAACTATTCGGATGTGGTCATGCGTTATAAATATAACGGAAAGAATGACTATTTAATAACCCGGTTGGCAGGAAAATGAGGCTTAAATTGGCCAAATGATTATATGCAATTTTAAATCATTATCCCGGGCCATGTTAAAAGAGCCCAAGTCCCATTAGTCACCCTTCCAGTCAAGACACAGCCCTGAACAGGCTCACATCCACACACAAAACATCATCATCCACCAAAAAAGAAATTCATATTGTATCATCATTTCGTCGTCGTCGTCCTCGTTCCTTGCTTCATGGCGTATCATTCATAAAATTTCATTTCACTGATGAAGACAATGTATTTTTGTTCACTCTTCTATTATACTCTTTTATTTAGCAGCAGGTTACAATCCACTCAAAAGTTTCTCAAGTGGTATCAGTATTTATTATTGTGTTTGGCATTTAACCCTTTTCTTTTCAGAAAAATCTCTTGAATGTTTCCCGGAAATCCTATTTCAAGGAGCGCGAGAGCACTTTGTAAAAAGTGATTTTTCCAAAGTTTTGTGTTTTATGTGTGCTATTTTGCCAATGGACTCTTATATTGTCTAAAAAAATGTTTTATCGATTTTACAAGTAGCGCTTTCCGATTATAATGTGGATGGGTAGATGGTTAGAGAAAGAGTGGTGAAAGTGGTTGTGTGACTCAAGTTGATATATACGGACTATGTGTGGACAATGCTGTGTATTTGGCTCTCTGTAAAAAAATGGTTAAGGTGAAGTGCGTGCTTACTGCTTGTTCTACCTACTATCACGTATCTCTATTTGTATTTGTCTGCATGCTGTCGTGAACTCTCTATTGGAGAAAATATAATGTGTAATCCCTGGAGACTTTGTATTAAAAACATGCAATGATCAAACAAAACATGTTCACATTCAATTTACTTTTTCAAGTATTGTAAAGCAAAAGTCTGGAAAGTATATATGCCTATTAATAGAGGTCACATCATCATCATAAAAATTATAAACCAGTGTCATGAAAGTCATTGTTTCTGAATATTTAGTTACATATATGTATACACTGATATGAGTGTATGAGTATCTTACGTAGGTATTTCCACTTCCACAGTACAATATAATGTAATGGTCACTTTTCCGAATAGACTGCCAGTATTTGTTAAAACATACCTGATGTAACGTTGGTAGGTAGGTAGGTGGTATGAGTTTTACGTGTGATTAATATTTATTGGGTTGCATACTCAATCTACTTTATTTGTATGCATCCAATATGTATATTTTACAAATATAAAATAGTAAAGATATTATACAAATAAATAAAGAAACGACATGCTGTGAAGGAAAGTACTGCTGGATTTTTAAGAAAGTTAAATCTGAAACGGATATGAATATCAAGAAAACAAAAAAGATTAAAACATATTGCGAAAATTTCGCCTTTTCATTTTTTGTATATGAATAGGTATTGACAATTGATGTCTGTGATTGATAATGTTTGTGCCTAATCCTTAATTGAAAGGAGAAATCTTGTGCCAAGCTCGTAAATTCATTGACATTATCATAATTTGAGATTTTAAAATATCTAATTGAAATACTTACACATATATAGTAGGTATTAAATATGGTTGTAAAACAATTTCTTTTAAAATGACCGAATTATTGAGTTATTTGTTTAATACAAATTATCCATGCTTTTATTGAATGAT
>JAITYZ010000480.1:0-16378 GCA_027744595.1 Paronellides praefectus | reverse complement strand
TTTGCACGTTTCTATTTTCATTTTCAACCACACAACTATCCTTTACCAGGGCCACCATCAGAGTTGAGCAAAGTAGAAGTTAAAGAAAAGGAAAAAAAACATGTTTTTTTCGCTTGCGACGACAAAAATGACGGTAAGGTAGTCGTTAAAAGGTGGATAAGATACCTAAGTATAAGCAATAATATATAAGCAGTAGATGTATGTAGTCAGGAAAAAAGGGAATCCAGCCAAATGCAATCGCACTTCAATTTCCCTTCTCCTTATTTTCTTACTCTCTCAAGAAAACGTAATAGAGGTGTAGAGGAAAACCTGTTTTCACCTTGCTAAGCTTCTGCTGCTATACTCCACTTTATTTTCTGCAAAGAATGTATGTAGGTTTTGGTCTTATAGCGAAATCCTAAATCAAATCTTATTTTACTTGAGCGAATCCCCTGTCTCTTGCAAATACGACCGCTTGCTGGCATGCTCTCTTGTGTGAGCCACTCACACTCAACAAAACAAACCAGAGAAAGTAACACTCAATGCCATTGCCATACATGTAATATGTACACACACACATGAGTAAAGAAAAGGAATGAATGTATGTAGAAACGTACACACAAAACTTGTTCACATGATGGCCTCTGTGGCTGCGAGCTGTTCTCACAATCCAAAGTCCGAATTGTCCTTTGAGCAAACGACACAATGTTAATTTTTTTCTGTTGATTTCTTTAAATACTACCACCACCCACATGTAACTACAACACATACACATTTTTGTGTCCTTTCATCTTTCTCTTCTTCTGCTTCTACAACATCGCTGGATATCAATATAATGTGCTTGAATTTCAGGTGATTGTTGTTGTGGCGGTGGTGTAGGTACAAAGAAAGCATGAATGTTCGTGTGAGTGCGAAAATGGATAAAAGGACTAAACTGTAAGAAAAACGAAAGACACAAAAGGGATATATATTATTATTACACCATCCTTTCATCTTCATCCCGCTAACTAAAAACCCAACTGTTTGGGAGATGAGAATTTCTTCGAAAAAAAATTATCCATCTTGTTTCCGCATCTATCCATCCTACTACTGCTATATTACATATTACACATAATGTTGAAAACATATCAGGCTCATATCAAAGAAAAAATTAGTTATTTGAAGAAGATTGTTAAACAATCTTTACAAAATAGCAAAACATGCTTGTTTGTCATTTGATATAGTAATGATAGGTAGGTATATATACCTATATAGCTATACATAAAAGGAGTGTAATAGGTAGTGGCACTTTTTTTTGTGGCGTAGAAGAAAAAAAGAGACAAAAGAACAACTATACTAGAAGAGCAATTGAAGCAAATAATGATCAAAAGACTCGTTTTCTCTTGTATGCTCAGCCCTCTTCTCCTGCAAGAAGATTGGAAAAACAAGACATTATTGAAAAAAGAGGATGATATTAGTGCAGCGTGTGCGGGCGGGAGTCTCATGGTGAAAGAAAATACGTTGCTCATTGTGTTTTTCTTTAGTCGCTCTCCACAAGCTTTCTATATATTTTTTTATTCGCAAGGAGACAGACCTTAAAATGGGCTATCGATTGAAAAAGAGAGTTTTGGAAGATGTATGGGATCTCTTTTGTTTATGTGTACATATGATACCTACATACAACGTTATGTATGTGTTTATTGCAGTTTTTTACGCAGTAAACGAATAAAAAAACGGGACTTTTAAACCAGGTGCCAGACCCAATTTCGATCGCTCCCAAAGGTCTCATTGTCACTCATATCATTCATGTCGTTGTTGTGAGAAATGTTATGGATAACATACAGGAGGAGACGTTCACACACAAGGACAACAACACAAAAACCAGGATGGTTTAAAGTAAGGCAATGAAGAGAGAAATAAAAGGTGTACTATGCACCACCACGTTGGTATAGGCCATAGACACATATATATTTTTTAAATGCCAACAAAAAAGTAGGGAAATGTGTTTGTGGGATGTAAACATTCCATTCTTCTTTTTTATTTCTTTATATTCCCACTTGTTTTTTAAAACTCAAAACCCACACGTTCACACGAACAGACAAACACACAAACAGATATATTTATAGGTACACATACAAATAATATATTAGTATATCTTTAGGTTTGATAGCTCAATAGAAATGGAATAGGAACAGTAAAAGTGTACAAGAGGCAGTGATAGTGCTACTAAAAAACGTATTTCATGCCTGTCAACAAAAAGTCCATGCATGTTTGATGGTGATGGTTTAGTACCCTTTTTCCTTTTTCCTGAACCTTCAAACACAAACACACAAACTCACTAATACATAAACATATTTGCTTCCTCTACTCTCCTTTTGGCATTAAAACATTTCCTGTGTATATATTTGCATGAAAAATGCGGTCATACGAAGAGAAAAAGAAAGATGAGGATGGCAGGAGTAGGAGTAGTAGTACTGTTGTTCACGTACTCCTTTTCATCCTTTCCATTATCCTCTTGGGGAAAGAGGTCCACGTTGACTTGACTACTGACAGTGCAGATTCATAACTCAGTGTGGTGGTGGTGGTGGTGGTAGAGGGATGCGCTAACAACAATGCTTACTAAACAGTTGCAAAAAAACTACCAAAGCAGCAAGATTCATCTCTCTTAGTTTACAATATAATATGAGAAAAGGGAAAACAAGAGGAAATGGAGAAGAAGAAGAAAAAAATGATCATCAGAGGGTACCACCACTTGTATAGGTATACTAGCATGACCAATATCAGACGTTGCGAAAGGAAAGAGAGAGAGGGAGAGAAAGCGATAAAGAAGAGGAGAAAGGGAAGAAAGCTCGATGCATCAAGAATAAATGTGTTATAGATACTCACAATAAATCATGACAAGCTCACACATACACAACGCTTTTACCGCGAGAAACGGATCTCCAAAAGACAAGACCACACACATAGACACCACACTACTTTTACCACCACCACCACCACTGCTACTGCTCGTGCTGCCAAGGAACGAAAGACGCCAGTGCCATCAACTCCGTCACTCTAGAAATATATGTAATGTTCATATTATATGCATATAAATATGTATAATATTATGTATTATGTACACTCGTGTTTACGTGTACACAAAAACAGTACACAAACACATTATATCTCAATACTTTCTCTATGCTACTACTTCCGTTGCCAGCCTGTACAAGGCATACTAAATTTAATATATACACAAAACTACATAATATTATGTTTTAAAAGAACAAGTTTACCCCCTCCCCCACTTCTTCTTCATCTACTTGTGTAACAGAAGACGAAGAAGAAGAAGAGAGCATCGAGAATATAACCATTATCAGCCAACTTTCATGTTTGCTTCAACAAAATCCACTTTCAGAGTTATTTCAAAATTGGGAAAGGAACGATGATGAACAGAGCGAGAGAATGAGAAATAAGAGAGAGTTACACTTTTCTTTGATATTTAGAGAGATGTATACCACATATGAATTGATATGCACATGTAGTAAATAGGAGGAAGTAAAAGGGTTTTAATACAACAAGAAACTTTCCGGAGAAAGTGAGAGGGAGAATGAAAGTGGTAATGTGTGTGGGTTGTGTTTGATATGTTATGTATACTAAACAAGTGACTGGTTAAGCTTTTTGCATGATTTCGCAATGCCACAACCACCACCACCACCACTCTCTCTCCCACCCTCTCACTCAAGGACTTTCACCGTAGGCCAAAAGAGCTCTGAAGAAGCGGGAGAGAAGAGAGGGAACTAGTCAGGCATAAAACAAGATATGTCTGCAGATACATTGATTTTGTGACAAACTTTTTATCATTCCCAGTCTTGTAATAGACTCTTTCTCTCTGGTCGCTTTGCTTTCTCCGATGACGATCATGATATTTTCTGGTTTGTCTCTCTGTGTGAACTGTGTGTGCATGCAAAAAAAAGTTTATCATTTTGTGTAACAGGAGGGCAAAAATATTTTGCACCATGTTTATCTTCATGTTTAGTNACTTTTTTATATTGCATTATAAAATGCCTACATAATAGGCTTGATGACGATGTTGATGATGATATAGTTTTGTACATGTTTCATTTTCTAATTTGCTGGCAGCTAAACGCTCCTTCTCTTTACATACTTATTTCTTTTTGGTGACAACATTCATTTTAAAAAGTGTGTTTGTTCCTTCAAGGAATAAAGTTGTGTCATCCTTTTTGTGAACACAGATATTTCATGACTTGTTTGTCCTTTTTTTCATCATAGCAGTGATGATGATGACGATGATGATAATGGAAATGATTGCATATCTTTTGTGGGTGTTGGATTTCTGTCTCTGCTTTGATCACACCAACAAACTCACACATTTGAGAAGAGACACATACGGAGTCTTAAAACTTTTTTTTGTCATTTCCCATGATTGCCATCAGATTAGTTGGAAAGTATGACGTCTTTTCGTACAGCCTATATGTATACATGTTATGTTCGTTTACAAACTAAACTAGTTTTTACCCACTTTTAATAATCTGTCATTAATATATTTATGTCAAGTCAAAGTTTTGTGCAAATAAACATTTTGTCCAAATGCGTGCTTGGAATAGTAATGTTTTTGAGTCTATTTTTAAATCTATAAAAAATCCATATCGACGCCTGCAGTGCACTGCTTAAATACTAATAGTTATACTACCCATGTGGGCGACTACTGATTATTAAGTTTAGAAAGCACTCTTAAAATATACATTGCATTTTCTATACCCACAGTCAACATTGAAATGCTTACCCAAATATTTAAATCATTTTTTACTATTTGTAAAAAAAACATTTCATCATCATCATAATAATAATACACATTCATGAATTTTATACAGAGGGTTTTACGTGACAAGGAAAAGTGATGAGCTCTCTTTAATACCTACCTAGACTACACCACCACCACTACTACTACCCCACAGACTCGTTTAATACTAAAACATTTATCATGCCAGACAGCAACTGCAAGGCCAGCACAAAAATAATATTATTGCATATCATAATACATAATAAAAAATAATATCATGTGATATGATATAAACAGACACACACATGATTTGCGGAATGGGATACAAAATGAAACAAAACTCAAATCACAATAACATTATTTTTTCTGGAAAGAGAGACTCTTAAAAAAATGAATCCCTCCAGTTCCTCTCACATCATTATCATGATTTTACTCTTGACACGACATGCAAAACGTAATAAATTTTCGAAAATTCCATTACCATATAAAAAACTTTATGCATTGCAAATTCTTCAATTATAATATTGTACTATAATACCCCTCACATCTCTTCTTGGTATTTTTTATAGCAAAACTGTTATCCTTCAAAGTCAAGCATATATACGAATATATAAAGGGGAAAAGCAAACCAAGGGCATAAATTGTTATATCATGTGTGGTTGGTGCATTATCAGATTTCATTATTGGTATTTGGTATACCTATTCATATATCTTGTTGGACCATATAATATGTTAGTCATCTATCTTTATCGTATTAAAATTTTTTGCACAGAATCTAATTTGACAAAATCAATATTGTATTCTCCATCTCTCTCTCTCTCTCTATCTCTCTCGTTCAAGTAAAGTTCCGACCTATCACATTACTTACACTTTGCAACTTTATGGAATGAACCAATTTTTTTATGAAAATGGTAGCAGGAATGAGTTGAGCAGAAATCAGTCAAGACACACATTTATGGCATGGGAAATGCAATTTTGTTTTAAGGAAGGAAAACTCTTTTTTCCATTGATGCAGACACACACACACACATGTTACACTTTTTTACTTTTTTTACTTGACATGCAATGCATAAATGCTTAATATGTTTATGCTGTGCTGGTGTTATACAGACAGATGTAGTATCCATCTAATCTATGTACTTCATTTTCTAAACTTTCCTTTCATAGCTGAATAGCTTCGGTTCAAGTTACCTACTTTTTCTTCTCACTACCCCCATTTCTCTTATATATTTTTTTGCTAAAGGATCAATTTAAAAAGTTTTTTTTAAAGAGTTAGTTTACACATGGCAGGCATGCATTACATTATATTAGGCAATGTTAAAAAAGGGGAAAAATTGCGAATGAAATTGGACAATGCGGATGAGAAAAAACTACTCCATAAATAAGTACATTTTTTTCTTTTGTTTTATGTAAACTTGTTGTTTTTGTTGGTGTTGAAATAAGATTAAACCTCATTATCATTCAAATAGCTTTATCTGCTGTTTTTTTCTTTTATCATCTTTTTTTTTCTGGGAAAAACAAGGGAAAATCTTCTTTACACCTTTTTTCCAGAGAACCATGCGAGCTCGTAAAATTGGCTCAACCCAGACCACCTTGTTTACCATATTATTACTCTTACTATTATTATACCCTTATACTCTGTACACCTGTCTTCATATACATATTTTGAACTATAATATGTATGTAGCATATTTTAACAAGCAAGTAGGTGTTTATATATACCTATGCATCATCTAATCAACAAATGGCAGCAAAAAAAAACATTATGTTGTGGTTTGGGTTATCTAATAATGGAATATAGGTATAAAATATGTGGGATAGAAAAACAGTAATAGTTACGATTACTTTTTTTCTCTAGTATTTTTACCAAATGGGGAAAACGTGCGTTTTCCTACTTATTACATATTCATGTGAAAAAAAACCACTGTAGGAAAAAAAACTCCAGACCAATCCATTATTTTGAACTGGATAGTAAAAAAAAGAAGGCAAACAAAAAGCGGCACATTTACGTTCATTTTTACTTTTGCACCGCATCACCACCACCAACTTCACAACCGCAAAAAGGCACACAAAGGTAAGCTTTGTATCAAAACAGGCTATATAATAATGAGGGATCTAACTGGTATTGAACTATATTGTCTTTATGGCGTGTGCATATAACCACCACGGCGTATTCATAATATATTGCTACAAAAAAGAAAAAAAACACTCAAATTTGCACACTGCAAATAAAACCAAACAAGCAATCCATTTGTAATAGTAATAGCAGTAGTAGTGCTTCATATTTACTAACTTTATAACCAGCACATTGTATTTTTGCACATATACCTATTCAACTTTTTATTTGCGAAAACAAAATATTAAATCCAACCATTTTATTATGTATGCACGCTGCTAGAGAGACTCTGACTTTTTTATGTAGCCTTGAAATAGTAAACTTGGATTCCTTTTTTAGCTTTTACTTCCCATCATCCACACAAAACACGACATCACAATTATCTATGTGCAGGAAATTTATGTGTTTACATGCATGTATATTTTATCTGGAGCACATCAAATTCATGCTTAGCATAAAAAACTCCACACTACCGCCGCAACTAGGATTAATATTACCATATACACTCGTAACATATATACCAAGCATTGGCACAAGCTCTGCTAATCCAAGCACATTGACGAAAATGAAAAGTGGGAAATGTTTAGTTTGTTATTTTTTCGAATTACACTATACATATACCTATGTAAGTATGTTAAAGGGTTATTTTCACCATTCTCTGCCTCCTCCATGTCTACTAGTAGAATAACAAATCGATTAAAGTTTGGGCTGTAAATTGCTTCCATTGTAGTTCTCGTCATAATATGCAAATTAGGGAAATGAGGACCAAAAAAGCAGTAAAAATATTTTTTGGGGTAGGCATAACTTTCATTTGTTTATGTATGTAGCCTGTTATAATTCAAGTGATGACATAAAAACGCTCGTTTTTCATAAATGTGTAGAGAGTGAGAGAATATCGGGCATTAAGAGAGAGTTACATGGCTACCTATAAAGAATAAATTACTATTAAACCACATAGAGACATGTATAATAGGTATGTGTGTGTGTAGAGGGCATTACGGTTATATATTTTTTTGCGAGTTAGCACGTATGAATTTATCCCTGAATGAGTATCGAGGCAGGGAGAATTTACACTAGCACGCCCCATTTCACACTTGCTGTCTTTAAATGAATAAAATCTGAATTATAGCCGGGATGCGGTTGGATTGCTCCGACTGAAATATTATGCATTTTTTCTTTTCTCACATAACATATTCATTGGAAGCTCCTCTGCTGTGAAAAAATGTTTGTCTGCCGAAAGATTTGGTAAGAAATTAAGTAGATTCGCATGCAACAAGAATTGCATTAAAAATGGTTTCTTCATTTAAAAATACTGTTTATGTTATTAATTTCATTAAGTATCCAACTACATTGCCTTTTTTTAATCAAGTTAGCAATTGTTATTATTACTGATCCCATGGAGCAAATTTTCATACCAAATACATACTTTAAACATAGATAACTGGATGTTATAATGTCCCAAGTATATTCATTTTTATGTACGGGATCATCTTTTGGAGGTGCTACTTACATACCTATTTCGCGAATTCGGGTACCAGCAATGTCCTGCGGTATAATACTTATGACATCCAAAAGATGTTACGTTGTACCAAGCAAGATGTACATAGTACGTACGCTGACTTTAAAACTATTCTCAAAGTATGTACCAGAAACTACTAAAGGATGTACTATAACTTTGTTAATGCTGTATGCTCAGTGGTACCCAATAAAAAAATGCCAAAATTCAAACTTGAATGTTAATAAAACAGGAACATATGTTTATTTACAAAATGTCATATTAATTCGTATCAGCGACCACAGAGAAAAATACATTAACTCGAATTAGATGCTATTTTTTTCTGCCTTTCCAGTTTATCCTTAATGCGACCGTTAGCATGTCGAAACCATTCAGAAACTGCCTTCTCGATTTTCTTCTCACTGGGTTGCAAGTTTTGAACTGACAATACAGCATCTAAATCAATATATATTCAAATTCAAATATATTCTGTAGTGAATGAACATACATTACACAATTCTACATATTTATTGTTAAAATAGAACTTACACTTCAGAGTGTCCCATGTTTTCTTTTGAGAAAAATTGACGTTTCCCTTCTGCCCCTTTAAGCTGAATTTCGAAGCAACCTCATCGCTCATGATTTTCTTCAAGGCTCTTCCGACAATTTCAACAACTGAGTCTCCACCACATAATATAATGACGTCTCTCTAAAAATTAAATAACGATTAAGCACATATTAAAACATTAAAACAATGCGCATAAATTTCTCTCTACTGAAAGAAACCCGTACTAAAATTTCTGCTACACTGGTATCAAACGTCTCCTCAAAGTAAGAAAAATCGTCAAGAGTCTGGAAAGGAATAGGAAGTTGCCTCATAGCGTCAGTCCTTTTAACGTTCGTCGATTTTTCTTGGCGGAGAAGATCAACTTTCTTATCAAGGTTTGTAACGTATTGTTTAATCAATCCAACATCTTCAACAAGCCTTTTTAGCAAGTCTAAAGATGCATAGTAAAATAATGCATGAATTTAAAAGTAACAATGTTAACATGTTTATACATCTTCTGGAATCAGCAATACCTGTGCTACTTTCTTGTTCGCAAGAAACATTACGACTCGTTGAGGTGGCGAATGATCCAGCAAAGCGATCAGGATTAGGCAAACTGTTCATCAGTCCACTGGTTTCAATTGCAGATTTTTCTACGGGGGGAAGCTGGTAAGATCCAAAAGTGACAAGTTTATCTACAAAAGAATTACAGTGAACAATGTGCGTTACAATACAATCGTCCTGAAGAATATATCATGTACAAATCACCTTCAGGCTTGGCAGGCAGGCAGGCTTCACTGTAAACTTACCCTGACTTGACATGTGTGGTAATGTGTGATCTACTAACATAACCGTAGAGGAGAGCGAGGTAGCTGCTTCACAGGTTGAATTGTCACTCAAGAAAACGTAAGAATCTTGATACGTAGGGTTTGAAGCAGTAGATTCTTTTTGCATGGAGCCTAGAAAATAAAGCCATTATTAATACTTTACTTTCCAGTAATATTCAAATATGATAAAATAGAGTAAAAACATATGGACATACCTGTAAATTGAGGTGGGGGCGGTACAACAGGAAGCTCAATCCGGGTTTGCTTTGGTTTTCGAGAAGATCCATCCTGCTGCAATTCATTTCCATACATCAATCTAATTGGTGCACAGGAAGCCCGTTTATTGTTTGGGGTGCAACTTTCATCGTCTGTACTAAGATCAGATGTGAACTCTGACCTCCGTTCTGCTTCACGAGCTTTAGTAAAGTTATCTTTTGAAAATTTATCAAATATAGTACATTAGTATAACGATAATTATATTTACAAAGACGCAAAAAAATAAGTGTAGATTAAAAAAAAGTTATTATAATATTAGTACCAAAAGAGCCAAGTACTCTGCAGGGGAAACGTGGCCAAGATGAGTCCGGATTTGCTCGTTGTTTAATAAGAGGAAGAGCGTTTCTGTTTGGGGGCCAGCAGCAGGTCAACGAAGTCTTATCATACCAGTGATCAGGAATGATTCCTGATGTTTTCCCTCGACTATCGGACATTTCGACGACGAGCCACAAAGGTTCCTCCATATCGTATGATTGTACTAATCTTAATGACATTTTGGACCGTCGTCTCAGTTTTGGTGAAGCAGTGGTATTGCTACAAATTTATTGTCCACGGTGAAGGTTTGGCACTTGCAATTAACAGACGATAATGGAAATTCTTTAAAAACACTTGAAATACAATCAAAACTGAAAATATTCAGAAGTTCGGATGAGCACGGATAAGAAAAATATGGAGACTTTTTTTCAAAAACACTTGTGTATAGACATATCTCATCACGGCGCTTTAGAATATTGTGAACTATTGCTAATTCGTTAGATGATGTCAAAATAAAACTGTCAGGAGATTTCTTGCCTAAGTACATGTGAACTTTTATTTTCACACCTTCATAACTGATTTCAAGAAACTGCTCTCCTGTGAACTCATCTGGTATTGGACCTTGAGTGTGAAGCTTTCCAAGCTTTAAAATGGACTTGCCTTTGGGTTTAAAATTTTGAGTTGATTCCCTTTCCACTAAACGCAAAACAAGTTGTTGCAGCGGTTTATTTGGAGATCGTACCAACGATTTTAATTTCCCTAGTTTACTCTCATATCTGAAGGCACTGAATATCTCTAAAGGACCTAGTTGCTTTGCATCGTTTGCTATGTGCAGTAAGTAATGGACATTGTAAGATACTGTTTCATTTCCATAGAGAAGAGGAAATGTTTCAACAAAATAAGAAAGCAAGGAATCTGCATAATCGTTGTAAAGATTGTTCAATGTTTCATTTGAAAGGATTCTTGTTGCCACAAACAGACACATAAATAAATTGTAACTACTTTCTGATATGACATTGGAAAGAATTAGAGGGCCCGTGTACAATAGCAATTGACGAAATTCGGTGGCTTTCCACCTGTCAAAATCTAAAACACTTCGGGGTTTTCTCGCAAATTCCAGCACTATGTTTTTCGATATACTCAGCAGATTTGTATTAAGTCTGTCAATTAAGAAACCAGAGAGTTTATGAGGTCCAGGTTTCCCCCTTAACCATATTCCTAACAACTTCTTTGTTATGCCTAGACATAGAAGATGCATATAATCAATTGTAAATGCGTGGACCATGTCTATTCCATCGATATTTTCTAAAATGGAAACGCCTGTATGATGATCCTCATCTTGTTGTCGCCTGAAAGTTTGGTCTGTTCTCAAGACTCCTCGTTTGGTCGCAAATGCAACTCTGTTCATAACTCTCGTTCCAGTTGCAGCGCACTTATCACAACCATGATAACTGGCGTGTCCCTTAACGCACTTAATATACGATTTTGCTGGTGCGTCACAAACAAAACTGTGCAATCGTAAATTAAGTTTAGATTCGCGTTTAATTTTATTGAACTCATCTACAAATGTACGCAAAAAATTGTTGACATTGTCAGGCTTCTTGTCACCACAGTAGATACCTACTACAAATACGTCTTCACTGTAGTTAACAAAATGGCCTAGTATGGGCCATAACTGAATTCTGCTGCTTTTAAAAAGTGGAAGCCCATCTACGTTAATTTGCAAATTTAAATCAATATTTTCATCGGATATAACCTGCTTAACTATATTTTCTAATCCAAAATGAACATATTCGCCAGGTGGCATAGACACTGCTTTTGGAATTATTTTGTTACAATACAATGTTCTGCAATCTGATGGAATGTTATTAAAACAAGTGTGGCCTTTAAGTATTTTTAGTAATGACGAGAACTGTTTATGATTAACTGCGTTGCAAATGGACCATTCTTTTAGCTCTTCTAAGAAGTCGTATGGATCTGGTGAACTTGAATCCGACTCGTCCACTTCAAACACATTTTCCCCCTGCACTCCCTGTCTAAGGTCATAGTCGGAAAACTCGGGAAATAACACTCTATCTAAACTAATTTCTTCTTCTGCGTCACGTGAAATGTTTGCATTTTCAGTGACATTTTGAAGGTAGGCGTTGGTTTCTGCTTTCGCAATTTGTTGGAGACGGCGCCTGCACACAATATCTTTTCTTGATGATGTCATTATTAAATTTAATATACTTAACTTTATTTAAATAACTCACCTTTCACACGCACAACTAAACATTAACAAACCTTTCGTAAGTAAAAATATTGCTACTATTCAAAAGAGTGATTGAGAGTGAAGTTGATTTTTTTAAATAGACAATAGAAGTTACTTTCTTATATGGTGTTGATGTGATGATATTGTCAGTTGAAAGTTTTAGTGCTGGTAAAGTTACTTGGCGCGATTTATCATGAACATCTATTTTACGTATTTTCGATAGACCAAGACGGAGATTTCGTTCCGTTTTATTTTCGTCTTTGAATGTACAGCAGATTAGTACTAAGTACGTAGTATGGACATTTTTAACGGGATGTACGGTGATGTACTTGCTTGTACATATATTTTTATATACTTGGGATGAAGCTTGCTACCTGGGTTATGACCTTGACGTTTAGCAGATTAGTACTAAGTACGTAGTATGGACATTTTTAACGGGATGTACGGTGATGTACTTGCTTGTACATATATTTTTATATACTTGGGATGAAGCTTGCTACCTGGGATGCCTTTGTAGCATACAAATTGTAGGATCTAACGACCAGAGTCAGAGAATCAGAATCCAATGATTCGTGAAGTTTAGTATATTATTATGTCTCTTAGGATAGCAGCAGCAAGCTTGAAATAATGCAATACTACATATCGTTAACTCTTCACTACATATTATTAATATGTAGGTTTATGTGTACGCGTACAACAGCACCAGAGCTCTCCCAGTCAACGTCAACACACTAAAGAAATTGATTAACAGACAAAAAGAGAAGGAAACACATTATTTTTTGGTATCATCATTTATACGAGCATTTGCTGACATTGTCATGATATAGCCGTGCTCATGTAAATACGATGAGCAATTATTTTTGTTGTCCCAGCATTAGAATGGAAGCGGCAAAAATGACGACGAATTGCCGATGAATACAACATGATTATTGCATCGGGACGACTTGACGTGTTTACTGGGATGTCTCTTAGGATAGCAGGAGCAAGCTTGAAATAATGCAATACTACATATCGTTAACTCTTCACTACACATTATTAATATGTAGGTTTATGTGTACGCGTACAACAGCACCAGAGAGCTCGCCCAGTTAACGTCAACACACTAAAGAAATTGATTAACAGACAAAAAGAGAAGGAAACACATTATTTTTTGGGTTGTGCAGCATAGACCCCTCTCTAGCTCAACATTCCAAGTTTGTAGAGCATTATTATTATTATTATTATATATGCATATTACGAGTGCATTTATACTATACACATGAATAGGTATACATAAATGATCCCATTTTTAATCCTCCACTTCGCCGTGTTGTAAAGCTTGTGTGTCATCATGTGGGACTATTTGGCCTAGAGTCGAGCCTTTTGTTCAATCCATTACTTTCACTCACTAAACTACATACTAAAAACATTGTTAGCCATGTGCATACACACAACCAAACATCCATACACACTGTACTACATTATTTTATGAAAACGCGAAGAAGACTTTATTTCATAGCCTTTCGTTATAAATGGGTAATTAACCGTCAGTTCAGCAAGTACAACTCTGTGAATGATGAGGCAGTAAAAACTCTTTTAAAAGAGACGAATCGTGCTAAAGTTGAAGGGTCACATTACTCCATTGCGGATTGCACTTGTGTTCATTCCATTTGCACAACACAAATCAGGCAGTACGGCTTTTTTTCTAAGCTTTTCTCTTGGATATGACTACTGCTTTTATGTAGGATGAGAGACACGGACATAGGGAGAGACATGCCATGAACACTCCTCTCTCTCTTTCTGCCTTTCGTCAAAAAAACAAGGTTATGAAGTACTCCAAAAATATAAACTCACTCATCTCATCACACATCGCTTCGTTTGGTTGGGTGGAGTAAATGAGTTACCCAATCATACGAAATATATTTTACGACGTGACTTTTTGCACTTTAATCCCCTCTCCTAAATCCGGGCATATTAGCGGCGATGGTGGTCCTCGTGGTAAAAGCAGCAGTAATGGCATAGTAGTACTACTAGAGCACATGATAAAAGAGAGCACCCTCCTGTTCATCATTACTTCCGCTTTTGCATTTGATTGCACAAATCTGCTCTTTTATCACCACCACACATCCCTCTACTTTACTCTCTCCATGATATGATACTTTTTACTCCGTTTATGAATCAATATTTTCATACATTTTCAACTTTGTACATAGTTTATTATACAAGTACGCACTTATTCCCTGTATCCCACACTCGACTAGCGGATCTTTGAAAATGTACGTAAATAATCCACGAAAAGTATATTGTTACTCAATAAATAATAGTCACAATGGACTTTTCCGGATTTAATATGCATAAATGTTGTAAAGTTCTAAAATATACACAAAAAACAATGCAAATATATCAGGGGTCCCACATATATCTTCATACAAACACACACACAATAAAAACAAAAGTGTTAATGCTTTTATGTAAAATACATTGTACATTGAGCTTCAAAGCAAAAAAATGGCGATACAGAAAGATGCACATAAGGAATGCGTAGATATTTAAAGAGAACATAAAAAGTTTAAATCCAAATGGTTCCGAGAAAGAGAGAGAGTTGCAATAAACATTAATTACACTGCCAGCAGCATTTCTCTATCGTTGAGCTGAGCGTTTGTGAGTTTTACTACGTTAAAATATGTATGTACAATAAAATAGTTGATCACACACATGCTGCAATGAAAGAGCAAAGAGCTTCATATCTCACGAGAAAAAAAAAGAAGCATTCCCGTACTATTTTTTTATAGAGATGCAGCAAGCAACATTCCTATAATTCTCTTTTTTTATTTTGTTTTTGTTGTGCTGCTATTACTCCTGTGCCTATTCATTCAAATGATGGCTATAATTTTCTATCAACATATTTTTGCAATGCTCTCGTATCCATCCATATTATCATCGTAGTCATCATATAGCAGCCCAAGCTCCACACTCCAAAGGGAAATATTTTTAAACTAAAGTGTCAGATGTTTAAAAACAAAACAATTCTAAAAAAAGGCTGAGGGAGAAGAGAGAAGTTAAAAGAGATCTTTAAGCACACGCAACGCACGCGTATACCTACCTATAAATATAAAACTTTGTTTCCTCTCAATACAAAAACACTAGCACAATAATAATACTTCTCTCTTCACTTTTTTATATTTTAATTCTTGAAACAGCAGCAGCAGAACCAGAAGCAAAAGTAGAAAAGCAGTACGCACACACACACAAGGCAATAAAAGAAGTCAGTTTTGTTTACGCCTTCACTTCAAAAAGCCGTAACTTTTCTTTTCTTTGCCTTGCCTGCCTACTCACGTCTCATCTCTTTTCATTTCATCGTCATTTTTATCGTTCACTTCATATCTTGCCATGATGCCATGGAACGGAACACATACCAAAAAAACGATCCTTTTTCTCTCGCTCTCTATATGTTCTCTTTTTCCTTCTGCAGCATCAATTACAATGCATTTCCAAACCCGTAAACCACTTTCCTGTTGGAAAACATGGTCTTTATACAAAGCTTACAATATACTAAGTTTGGTACAAGTCATAAGTTTCTCATGTTATTCCATTCATTCCTCCCGTCATAATCTTCCTCTCCATGCACCACCACTATCCAGACTTTAAGCTCAAAAATATGATGTTCATTATATGAAATACTCATATAAATATAGGTATAAATATACACAAAAGGAAGTCTTAAAAGTCTCTTCAATCTTCTCCACCATGCCATATATATAGCCAGTTGCACTTTACTTGATATTATTTAATTTTATTTCCATATCCCAAAGTTATAGGCCTTTTTCTCAATCAACAGGCAAGACGAAGAAAATAATGCACTCAAATTCTCTCTCTTCTTCTTCTTCT